>JAVJGI010000062.1:5395064-5439076 GCA_035590275.1 Ibycter americanus
CGGCGTTACGGTTAACGCGCGTCTATTCTTCTGCGCGCGGAGCCGGCGGCCTCCCGGGCTCCCGCAGGACCTTGCCTGACACCGGAGGTCTCTCCTCCCGTCCTGAGCCGGCGGCGGTTTACCGCGGGTGGCATCCAGCCCGGCTTGCCCCTGCTCTTCTCCTCCCCGAACTCTGCCGCGGAGGCTGGCACCGAAATTAAAGGCGGTTCGTGATTTTGTGCGCAGTGATGTTCCGTTAAAAGATGTCACTTAGGCATCCAGCATCTTCAGAATATCCCAGGAGGGGTTTTGGTTGGTTGGGTTGTTTTTGTCTGAAATTGGGAGGTCTGGGGGGAAAAGAGCCAAAAAAGAGTGAGCTTTTTAAACTTCATGCGGTGTTTGTCATGTGAAATCTTCAGCTGTTGAGAAGGAATTCTGAGTAACCAGATGGGCTTATTTTAAATGGGCATCTTTTTGTCTCAAAGACGTCTGCAAATCTCCATTGAGAACACCCCTGGATGAGGTATGTACCAAGCCTTTGGTAGGAGAGAGCTCGTTACTGTGATTGCAGTTTGATTAAGTAAAATGGTGACAGAAGATGAAGCCCATAGTTTTCCTTCTTTCTCTAAAATTATCATCAGTGTTATTTTCTGTATGGCAGCAAATGATCATATTAACAGTTTGGGCATCTGTTTTCTTCTTTCAGAAGATAAAGGGACATGCATAGTGTAGAGCCAGATAGCAAAATACTCCTTCTTGAGTATCTACAAGTTCTTTTTTTAAAAAAAAAAAAAAAACACAGTGTGGCTTTTTTAACCTGTTAAAGGTGTTGTAATGTTGTTTGGGGTTTTTTCCCCCCCCTTAGATGTATCATCTTCTTTTCATTGTTATTGTTCACCTTTTCTTAAAGGAATACAGCATTCTCTGCTGGGGGTGGCATTGCTGTTCACATGTACCAAGATCATGCAAAGGATGACAGTGATATTTAATACTATATTTAATAACAAAATGTGCAACATTGCAAAAATTTCTTGGGTGTGCTTAATTCTTTTCAGATTACGCCTCATATCAACTGCCAGCACGGGTTTTACCTTCTCAAGAAAGGAAAAAACCCTGTGACTGTAGTAGGAATATTTATTATGCAGGCAGAGTTTATTAAATCAGCCGTAAAAGAAATGAACGTAACATCTTTGAACAGTTTAGAAGATGAATGTGTAATTCCTGATTTGCTAGAGGTTAAAATTAGTTTTGTAGCTACCAGGAACAGCTTTGCTTTATTATCTGTTGGTCTTTGGAATAAGAGGCAGAACCATTTGAATTAAAAACATTTAAAGCAGAATTGATAAAAAGCAGTAGTTGTTTGACTGAACCAGCAGGCATCTATTGCCGAGGGGGTGGGGGGAGCAGGGGGTTGTAAGTTGGCAGGTAAAGAAATCGACTATTTGCTGTGAATTTGCCTTGTCGACCATTCGATAACACCAACACCCACAGTAATCAAATCAAAATACCTATAAAATTCAGGGTGAAGGTGAAAGCAGGTTATAGTATCGGGAGGATGAGCTGGTGTGTGCCTTTGATCCTGGCTGATGTTCTTTGGTGAATTATGTTAGCTGAGTTGCATAAAGGACCCCGTTAAGGGCTTTCATGCTCTGCTGAAGGAATGGTAGGTCTTAGCCAATGCAAGCCTTTCTTTCCCTTTCTCTGTTCACAGGTTTCTGATTGGGCAACAGAAGTTTAGAAATTAAATAACTTTTTTTTTTTTTTTTTTTAAGTAATTTCTGACTTGCAGCCTTTAATGTGGCCGTTCCAAAATGCTTGCAGACCGTCATCCTGCTGGGAGTTTTGGTGCTGAAAGTGTTACACACTAGAGAGGGAGTGCTGGGATGGCTTTCATTTCTACAGAGTAGAGGTAGGTGAGCAGATTAAGAGGCAAGGGAGAACCCAAACCCATATATTCATTTAGTATCGCCCAAGATTTTTACAAACGCCTTGCCATTTGTGGTTCTGCAGGTCTCATGCATTGTCTAGTTTCTCTACTAGTTTCATCCTCTAGACATCCTCTAGTTTCTTTACCTAGTTTCTCTACTTCTGCACGTTTTAAGAGAAATTACCATAACTTCTCTAATGGAAACTTTGTGACCTCACTCTAGTCACGCAGTGGGCTACCTGGGCATCCACAGAATTCATTTTTCTCAATGATTGCTCCTCATTTCTTTGGAGACATCTGTATTGGCTTTATCTGAGTCTCCTTCTGAAATAGTAGATGATTTTAGGTATGTTTCACTGCCATTTCCCAATTAGTTCAGGCTATGTAAATTCAGTAAAATGATGAATGTTCTACAAAACCACTCATCAACCATTTAAGTGAGAATTTGGAGGTTTTTTCTCTTCTCTAGCAGCAAATTCACGCAGTCTGGTGCTGATTTAAAATATGTACCGCGGGCGACCCTAGCACTGGGATTTGGCCAAGTTCAAAGCAGCTGTGCAGATGGACACAGAAGACAGAAGGCAGAGGGAAATAGACCCTTTTAATCATAACAAGGCTGCTCTTGTTTTCCTATCTATAGTGGAAATGCATGCCAGCCCCTCATACTTAAAAGCAAGCTTGCAAATGTGCCAGAATAGACAGCAACAGCATTTGTTATTAATGCAAAGTTAAAAATGTGACAACCTGTCTTCTCAGTACTCTCTTTACATCTCCATTTCTAGGCTGACACTGTACTGCTGCAAAAAGTGCACATCCGATCGCTGTCAGTGGGATAAGCATTTCCCCCCCAGAACTCAGGCTCTTTGAAAGTGCTTGGCTTTGTTAATGATGGCTGAAACCAGCCACGACCTGTCCTTTTGAAATGGTTTTAATGACTTATAAATCAATTTCTCGTTAGAAAGAACTTTTTTTTTTTCTTTTTCCCAAAGGTGCTATTGTTGCCCATGAAAAATGATTGGGTTTGCAACATAAGGTTGGAGCAAATTTTATTCTGCTGTTTGTGCCTCATGCAGGGGCATTATGGTGATGCACACACGCACACCCTAAGCCCGGTCCTGCCTCTCTTCAGTAGGAACATCCTTTTTTGATGAAGCTACCCACATCTAAATTACAGATAAAATAGGTATTTCACTACTGTGTGTCTTCATATAATGTCACTCCTTATACTTTGGCTAACTGTTGGTAAAACTGGGTGTTTTATACATTTCAGATGTCTGGTTTGCATAGATCGAGGCTAGATGGCATTAAGTAGTACCTTGTCGTGTGTTAACCCATTTTATGGCAGTTGGATATTCTTAAGAAAGGTGTGTTTACTCAGCACAAAGTACTGAGCAGGAGCAGTTCTGCAGGGAATACTGTCAGTTCCCTTTGAGCCCTCACTGGAGTAATTTTCATCTGTCTGCGTTTTAGGAAACCGTTCAAAGTTTGTGCTTGGGAACTCGGGGGGCTCCTACCTTCCCATTGCGGTAAATATGTGAAACATCCTCTCAGAAATTAATGCGTTTAGTTAGTTCTGTCTCTGTTCTAAACAATGCAATACTGGAGTCCAGGCTTTGCGTGTGCCTGGAAAATTAGGTGGCATAAGTTTGGAGTGTGTATATAGGTACCTATGTGTACATTACCTGCAAAATAATTTTTGCAGGATCTCAGTGATAGATGTACTTGTTTTAGATTCTTGCTTTTCCCCAGGAAGGCTATGTATAAGGGAATTCAAAAAGAGATTCAGCAGTTACCTTGCCTATATTTTTTGTACCTACACTTCTAGCTTGTCTGCTTGTCCTCCAGCACCGGGAATTTGAGTTTACGCATGACAAACACTACTGCAGCGTTTGTGAGACTTTAGTTGTTCCTCCAGGCATGTGTATGTGTTTGTGTATGTCTATCTGTAAGTTTATGCGTAGAAATATATACATACACACACAAACACACACAAATAAAAAGTCATAACTCATCTCTCTGTATCTTTTAACTATTTCTCCAAATGTGGTGTAATATTGGTTGGAGCCTCTCTGCTATTTGTTGTTCTGGCTACTTGGATATCAGATTCTCCTGTAATTCTTTCTCACTTCTTGTCTTCTCTCCCTCTCTCCTTTTTTTAAAAAAGAAAAGCATCTGCATATTTCAAAGACATGCACCATTGCCAAGCAATCTGGTGTAGTGGCTTAATATGCTGGCAAATAATTTCACAAGTTGTTTGTGTGTGTGAAGGCAGTATATTTGAATATCATTATATTCTGAATGTAGCTATGAAGAGACTTATCTGAGCTTATTTAAATTTTATGAAAGACCAGACAGCTCCAGAAATGAAAGAATGTTTTACATTTTTTAATTGGACTGCGTATTTTTGTCCTTTGCTAACACTGATGGCGTGGGACATCACATTTGCCAAAAGCCTTTCTGCCCTAGCTTCTGAGCACTGCCAATACTTGGTGGCCTAATCACAATTTTTGGAAGAAGTAGACTCCCGAGGACTGAGGCAGAAGGGATGTTGCTTTGCAATGTGTTGCTGACCTTCCATGCGCTAACTTTCTGTCATTGCCTGTAAACCCCATTCCCTCTTCCTGTGTGTTCATCCACTGCGTGGGTCACTCAGTGGCTCCATTTGAGCATTCTCTCTTCCTTTCCACCTCGGAGGTCCGTATCCTGTACTTCATTTTCCTTAAGGAGTTTGATTTTTATTAGTGCCCCTGCTCAGATTTACTCAACTGATCTCTCCTGAGTGTCCCCAGCTCGGTCCCATGTGCCAGTGCATACAGTGCTGTCCTTTTCTGTGACCTTACTAAGGATGGCTTCTCAGAGCCCTTTGTGTCTTCCTTCGCCGTTTGAATACAGATCAGAAATGGACTTTCAAAAGAGCAAGTCACTGCCTGCAGAGCAGTGGGTCTGTTCTTTCTTTACAGTGAGATCTGAAAATCCCGCTAGCTGTATCCTTCAGCTTACGCAGGTGTCTCTGAAGTTCGTGTAGCTCAGAAGAGGAGGGAGGTTTTCTCTCGTGAGTTTTCTCCTTCACCTGATCTGCTATCCCCAAGCCAATCACAAAGGCAATTCTTCTCTTGCCCTTAAATCAGCATCCCTGCCTCCCAGGGGCTCCTTCCACTTGGGTCTTCCTGTCTTACCTTTCCCCGGTTTGCTGCCGCCTCGCCTGGAGACGTGCTGTTCCCTGCATGAGGACAGTGGTTGCTCTCCTCTCTCCTCCCAGTCCCCTTCACACTGATCCTTAACTCGCATTACCTTTGCTCTCAGCATCTCCTTGCTGTCTCACAGTCTTTGATTAAAACTTCTTATGGCCACAGTGTGTTGTGGGGGGAGGAGGAGGCAGACGTACACTCTGTGCAGTTTATGAGAGCTCTCCCTGGAGCCTGATGGTGTTGCTAGCTTTGTGTCTCTTAATCCTTACTCTTTTAATAAAGTTCACTAATATTTTCTGCTGCAACAAATTCTTGACCTTTTTTGTTCTGCTCTGGTGATTACATGAAAGCTGTTTTCTTGGAGTGTTTTTTTCTTCATAATAAATGTGGTTTTCCTGCAGTTTCATCCTCCAGACATTACATTCTTCTGGGGACCTTTAGCATGTAGAATCCAGTGGAGCCTGGGTCTTTCACGTCCTGCTCTGCTCTTTCCTATGACTTGTCTCCTTTCAACTACATTGTGTGCTAAGTTGCTGTCTCTTCTGGGTACTTCCAGGAGACTGAGTGTTCAGCCTCCATCTCTTTTGCACCTGGCTGGGCTTCTCTGTCTCCATTTGACATTTATGTCAATTCTGTTCAGCAGTAATAAGTGCCTGCACCTTTTGGCATCAGAGAACGGCTAGAAAAGAGGCTGGAAATGAAGCAATTTCTATTGGAATATTGAAATCCAAGATAAACCCTTTTGTGAAAAACTTTGAGAGTTCAAAATTGACCAGCTTAATGAGTTCTCTTCTATTTTCTTTAATATGTAAATACCATAGCATTGTATCAAACTTTTTGTATTGCCTGTTTCATTCTGCTTTATTGGGAAATGGGTCTCTAAACTGGAGCTGGCTTTAAGGAAATACCAGGTCACTCTTGCTTCACTGTTTCGCTTTCATCTGAGCCTTTCATACTTCACCAAGCCTCTTCATCCTCTCTCAAAACTCTGTCTTTAGATGAAATTAAGATATATAAAGTAAACTGTGAAAGATCTTAAAATCCCACATTGTTTTAAGGTAGCCACCTCTGCCTCCCCTCCTCTCTCCCAAAAGCTGGACAGACCGGGTAGCTGTAGTTTCCCATTAACGTGACCCTGACGTTCCCCCTTGCTGGTTTGTGACTTCAGTGATTCATCTTGTCTCCGACTTGGTAGGAAATGTGTGTGTAGGGGGCTGTATTTCACAAGCTGAGGGGTTTCAAGTGAACTCGGGAGCTTTGGGGGTTTTTCACAGGGAGGTGGGGCAGCGCTTCCCACTCTTCCCACTGCGGCTGGGTGGGATGTGGGAGAGACATCCTTGGTTTGCTTAATTCAGAGAAAAGGCTTGAGGCTAAGCCTCTAATCTATCAGGCATGCACCCTGCCTGCTGGAATATCAGTTAGCGCCTTTATTTCTGAATATTTAACTCGTGATCCAACATGCAACAACTCAAGCAGCTTAGAGACGGGCAGCAGAACAGAGAGGCTGCCGGCACGCTCACCTAGCTCACAGGAGAGCAAAGTTCAGGTCCTTCACCTGCACCAAACGGAGCAGGACTTCGACCTCGCTTTTGAACCTCTGTGATCTTAGACACACATGTACACTCTGGCTGTTCGGGAAGTAAGGCATAGCCGCTTTTTCTCTGTGCCTGCAAGTCACCTGTGCTGAAACTGGTACACACATCTCACCAACAAAACTTTGCAGGTAGGAAGGAACGTTATTTCTTCTAAAAACGTTGTTGGTCACTGATTAACACTCTGTTTTCCCCCTTCTTTTGTTTTTGCCGTTCAGATTGTCAGCTGCTGGATGCTGGGGGGGGGGGGGGGGGGTTTTGTCACGTAGGGGCAAGTTTGCCCCCAGATTAGAACAATCCAGCCCCTACCCTGCTAGTGTGCAAATGGTATGTTAATTAACATAAATAACCATGTAGCTGTGATTTCTTGCTAATTAAGTTTCAACTTGCCAAAGATATCATCACGTTACATAAGAACAAAATTTGGTTCACTAGTTGCATGCCCTAGTTTACCCCATAGCTGATAGTGCCTTGCTGTAACTGGAAGATGGCATCCCTCATTTGCTCCTCTTCTAGTGTCTGTGCTCCTTTCTGATCCCTCACACTGAGAAAATTCCCACTGAAGCAAATGCAAGTTTTCCTGAATTAGGAGTGACAGCACATTTGCCATTTATAGCCTAGGAGCAGCACAGTGTTGGAGATGGAGTAGTAAAACAGTAAATAGGATAGAGGTAACATTGCTTTCACATTCTTGTCAACATATGTTTTTTCCTTGCTCGGTGTGGAGCCTGAGAGTGCCATTTCTCAGACTGCGCATTTCTTTCTCTAAGGCTTAGAAACCTTGCTCTGTCCTCATAGCAGTATTGTTCGTCACCATATGGAATAAGGTAATTATTAGCCATATAAATTTTCATTTTATAGGACAGTTCTAATTCCTGGAGGCCAACAGTTACTATGGTAGATCTAATTTCTCGCACACTTTTTCAGCTGACTGCACATGAGTATAAATTACTGCTGTTTCTCCTGTGGTAGTACTTTGTGGACCCAGCTTGGTAGGAGTCCCACTGTACTGGCCACTGTGCAAACTTACCAGAAGATAAAGCCCTTCTTTGAAACCTTGTAATGTGTAAGCAAGGAGAACGCATTGACATATTTTGGTGCATTCGAAAACTGTTTCAGTTATACCTACTCGCCCTACTTGTTTTTAATTGTCTGTGAGTATCATAGAAGAAATGTATAGACATGGAGGTCAAAGTATTTTCTAAAATAGAAGCTAGAAAGGTTTGATTGTGGATTTCCCTTTCTTGTTTTGATCCCTTTTCTTGCCACGTCAATATTTTTGCAGTTATCAGTAGCATCATTGTATTGCTCATAATTCCTTTCTGAGGAAGAACGCAGATATTCACTGTTTCTATTCAGGCTATTAAAATTGCTCTATCAATCATCCTGGCTTGAAAATGATAATAAATTCAGCCCTTTTTTTAGACAACGATAAAAACTTCCCAGCCCTCCCTCTCCCCCAGAACAGCAGGAGAAGCTAGGTAATAGCATTTTAATGAAGTCACATTCTTGCTCCCTGAGTGAACTGGTCCTGTGGACCAACAAGAGGTCCAGGGGAGGTATAATCCTCCCTGTTGTCCAAGATGAGTTACCAGCCTTTTACATATTACATCTTTTACCTGAGAGGTCTTTACATTCTGAAAGCATCCAAGTTTCTTTTAAGGCTAAACGTAACCACACAGTGGAGGGCAGTAGTAAGACTTGCCCCCTTCAGCGCTTAACTAATTCTTTTTCTTTGAGGGCAAAGCCTTACCAAGTTGTGTCTTCAGCCTTCAGCTGATACTTACTTCATACGTCTGGACCGCCGTAGAGCAGGCTGGAAAACGGGCTGGAGAAGTTAAATCCAGGTCTCCGCAGACGGCCAAGTGGTGTGTTTGTAAACACCACTCCACCTAGTGGCAGTCACTTTGCACAGCTGGTCTGGCAGTGCCCGTCAACAGCCGCCGGGTGATGGGAGGAAAGTCTAAAATGGTGTTCAGCTGTGGGATTTCTGGTTTTGGTCTTCCAGATAAAATATGCTTGAATTATTTTTTTTTCTATTGTTTAATCCTTATCTTTAATCATAATTCATTACTTACTGTGAATTGCTGCATGCAGTCGTGGAAGCACATCGAAAATTTTGAGTGCCGGCATCAGCGCAGGCTCTTCCTCATCTTTAATCAATGTTCCGGTTCTTTTTAAAGCAGTTTTAAAATGAGTGAGGTAGTAGAGCTCATTTAAAGCAGGGATGAAGCTGAGAGCTTTGGAGACTCAAAGGCTCTGTTGGAAGAGTGAATTCTGGCAGGGCTGGGAGGCTCTTCCTTGCTGCCGCCCTGCCCGTGAGGGGACTTTGCTGTGACACACGGCCGTCACCCCAGCCCCGTCCAGAGAGGAGAGGTCTCTGCAGGGGACACTTGTGCTCTAGGGAGGCTGTGAGAAGCCACAGAGGCTCCCAGGGTGTTTTGCATAGACATGGTCATGGGTGCCGAGCAGTATGGGTTTGGGTTGCATTGAAGCCAGCTGCAAAGAGCAGTGTGGGCAGATGGCGTGGGCTGTCCTGTTTTTGTGGGCAGCGCCTGCTCACCGCTCCAGGTTTGGACAGAAGAGCTCAGAGCCCAAATCTGTGTGGCATAGGCAGGCACATGTGCCTGACTAAAGAAAAAGACCAAGAACCAGACCACTGCGTCTTGGTGTTGGCTTTTCAGTCTGTGTCAAGTCGTGCGACACCTCGGACTGTGACGTGGACTCTCCTGATAACCGCAGTGCCAAAGGTCCGGTCTTGTTTTCACTAGACAGCCGTGGAAAACCTCGCTGGTCGCTTCAGTGCGTTTCAGTATTGTAGCTTATACCAGGACAAGCTAGTATGTAAATTAAAATAAACGAAATTCCAGTAAAGTGCAATTTCAGATCAGGCGAATGTCTGTTTTACGGCAACTTTAATAAAAATCAACTGCTACTTGAATAGGTGCATGCACACATACTGCTAGAAATTTCCAATTATGATATTCCCAGCAGCAAACAAAACCAAAATTAATGTCAGCTGCATCCCCCAAAGTCTAAACTACACCACTAATGAACTCCCAAGTACTCTCAAAGAAAACTCTCTTTGCAGAGACAATAAGGTGGAAATTACTGTAATAATCTCAATGTAAAAATACAGAGGGAAAAAAATCATTGAAATTCAGAGTAAGGCTTGCCTCTCCTGATCCCATTAACCATGTTGTTAGCATAGCATATGCATGCATAGTGATATTGTCACATAACTCGCTGCCACCTTCAAAAGAGCACGCAGGAATTCGTGTTCTTTCATTTGTGTTTCAAAGAAAGGTAGGGGTTGCATGGCGGCTTGCACCTTATTCTGAGGAAGTCTGTACTTAACATGACTCCAGCAGGGACCAGCTACCTCCTAACAATTTGTTTGTCTGTCTAGCAGAAGGGCGCAGTTGCATACAATTTTTGAAGCTTTACTCAAACATAATCTTCTTGACATGGGGCTGTGGCTTTAATCATTAAAATGGTTGTCTTTTCTTCTGTCAGAAATAAGCTGGAATAACAGAGAATACCATAGCCATCTTCACGTTTACAGAACTACTTGATTTATTTAATATTTTTTGGGTAGTTTTCAAATTAATAACACATGCTTCACTTCTGGCTTTAAACTGGTTTTATAATGCCAAGTTTAAAGTTGCCAGACTTCACCCAAAGCAGATTTGTCTGTTGTCAGCAGGGTCATTTTTGCAACACGTAACATCTGCAAGTTCTACTAGAAACAGCTGTAAAGTACCTTCTGGAAGAGAAGTACCTTACGTATTAGATTATTGCTGTTCATTTTTAATGTGTGCTTCAGTGGCATTTACCTCCCTCACTGCTCACACCATCAAAATTAAATTCTTTAATATTGTCTGTCTGTCTAATGATTATGTTGTTACTTGCTGAGCAAATGATGTCTGCAAAAGCAGGCGCAGCCAGTATGCGTTGTGTGTTAGACCGTCCCAGTAAGGGTTGTTTGTACTCATCCTTGTTTGCAGCACTGTAGTTGCAGTGTCTTCTGGAGGTCTAGGTTCATATATTCCCTTTAACGCTCAATGTGCAGGCCTGCTGAATCAAATGCAAAACTTCAGACTATGGGAAAATTCTTGAGCGTTCAGGTGCTATGTGTAAGTGCAGTATAAATGCAGCCAAATTGGAGATCATCAGCCAAATGATCTCTGCTTCTTTTGGAAATGCTCATGATTTCTTCTGGTTTTAAGTGTTGGTATTGTTGTGGAGAGGAATCCTTTTCTTCTTTCTTTTAGTTCTCATGGGAAAACCGAGCTGTGGTACCTGCTGTGCGAGTCTCCTCTTTCGGAGTTAAGGGGATCGGTACTCTGGGTTTTGGCAGATAATCTCTCGTGGCCTTTCTGGCCATTTATTGTCGGTTGTGTAAAGTGAACAGGTTAAGTCAGTACAAGCCTATATATGGCATCTGGGATTTCTTGAGTGTCACAAACAATTTCATCCATTCTAAAAGCGTGAAGAAGCTTGATTTTGTTCCTGTTGCTGATGAAATCATCGAGGTGTCCCGCAGCAGATGCAGAATAGCTGTAGCACACCGAAGCAATGATTCTGGCTCTTATTTACATTCAGACCACTCTCAGCCACTCTGGTGGTGGAAGGGGCCCCTAAAGCAGATGTTCAATGCACATTCAAGGTATATTTTATGGGCAAAGTCATATAAAGGAGCACGGCATAAGAAGAGCTGTAAGACAGACCTGTCTTACACATTGATGCATGTAAGATGCTCAGATGCTGATGAGGGTGCCCTCCCAAGGGTACCCAGGCCAGGAGTTGCACCCTGCAATTAATCACCATCCATGAGCAAAAGCTGGGCATAATGGGAGTCGGAGACCACTGGCTACCTGGGGACCTTCTGCTACGGTCCCCATTTCTAAGGGGACAGAATTTTTTTGAGGGTGTCCCCAGTGGGACAAGTTACATTTCCGTGCCTCTCACAGGAGCAGTGGCTCCTGGTCCTTTTTGCCTGGAGCTTCAGCCATTTGCACTCTGACCCAAACTTGATGCTGTGTCTTTCTAGGCAAGCACGGAGTGCCCTGATGGAGGCTTCTGATCTACGCAGAATGGATCACTGATTGACTCACTCACTCAGTGGTGCCGGGCACCTTTCTCGAAACTGGACAGTGCTGGGTGACAGCCCACCTCCCCCATACAGCCCAAACATCCCAGTTTCCTTAGTTCACCTAACAGAAAGAAGGACTAGAGTTACGAAGCTATATTTGTAGATTAAATACCTTGTTAATAAATCTGCAATAACAAATTCAGGATGTTAGTAGGCCTCAGATTGCTGTAACAGGGTAATGTTGAGTATACAGCCATACTGGGTGAACTGTGAAACTTCAGAGTGCATGGCTTTTTTCCCGTTCCCTCTCTGCTGTCAGGTTTTCGAAACCCTCGGTGCCTTTTGAAAGAAAGGCAATGAAGGTGATGATTCAATTTAATGCTGCTCCTGCAGTGGCACTTGGTATTATCTAAATGAAGCAAGCCCAAGGAATATTGGTCTGCAAGGTACTTTGCAATCAGAAGCCAAGTTCAGATCTAGCGAAAAATACCTTTCTGGTGGAGCAGCTCGGAAGGTTTTGATGAGAAATGAAAATTACTTTCCTGTGGAATACTCAATTCCCCATGCCTCCATTTTTCACATCATTTCTTAGCGTAATTCAGTTTTAGTGAAATCCAGGTGATTTCTTGCTAAGTGCTCGACTCACCCTGATACCTGCAGGTAGCAAAGGCTAGACCTGCACTGAATGCAAGAGAAAGGTTGCTGTTGTTTGGGACAGTTCGACTAAGTTGTTTGTAGAGGTTGTCTCCCTGTTTATCTTAATGATGTCTGATCTTTTCCCCTTCTAGGGTTTCCTCTGATGCATTTTTCCCTCCCCCAAGTCTCTCTGAAACCAGCCAGACTGGGGTTATGAAGTCAATCCTAGATGGCCTCGCAGATACAACTTTCCGAACAATCACGACAGATCTCCTTTACGTGGGCTCCAACGATATCCAGTACGAAGACATGAAAGGCGACATGGCATCCAAGCTGGGATACTACCCCCAGAAGTTCCCTCTCTCTTCCTTCAGGGGTGATCCTTTCCAAGAAAAAATGACTGCAGGAGATGATCCCCTGTTGAGCATTATTCCCTCAGATCAGGTCAACATCACAGAGTTTTACAACAAGTCCCTGTCCACGTTTAAGGATAATGAGGAGAACATACAGTGTGGGGAGAACTTCATGGATATGGAGTGCTTTATGATCCTGAACCCCAGCCAGCAGCTGGCCATCGCCGTGCTGTCGCTCACCCTGGGCACCTTCACGGTCCTAGAGAACCTCCTCGTCCTGTGCGTCATCCTCCACTCCCGAAGCCTCCGGTGTAGACCCTCCTACCATTTCATCGGCAGCCTGGCTGTGGCCGACCTCCTGGGCAGCGTGATTTTTGTCTACAGTTTTGTGGATTTCCATGTTTTCCACCGGAAGGACAGCCCCAACGTCTTCTTGTTCAAACTGGGTGGAGTTACAGCCTCCTTCACCGCCTCCGTAGGTAGCCTTTTCCTCACGGCAATAGACCGGTACATATCTATACACAGGCCACTAGCTTACAAAAGGATTGTTACCCGACCAAAGGCTGTTGTAGCGTTTTGTGTGATGTGGACCATCGCTATTGTAATAGCTGTTCTGCCTCTGCTTGGCTGGAACTGCAAAAAGCTCAATTCTGTTTGTTCGGACATATTCCCTCTCATCGATGAGACGTACCTGATGTTCTGGATCGGGGTCACCAGCGTCCTCTTGCTGTTCATTGTCTATGCCTACATGTACATACTGTGGAAGGCTCACAGCCACGCTGTTCGCATGATTCAGCGGGGCACGCAGAAAAGCATAATCATTCAGTCCACAGAGGATGGTAAGGTACAGATCACTAGGCCTGATCAAACTCGTATGGACATCAGGTTAGCCAAAACCTTGGTCCTTATCCTAGTCGTTTTAATCATATGCTGGGGCCCTCTCCTTGCCATCATGGTGTACGATGTCTTTGGGAAAATGAACAAGCTCATCAAGACTGTCTTTGCCTTCTGTAGCATGCTCTGTTTGCTGAATTCAACAGTGAATCCCATCATCTACGCTCTGAGGAGCAAGGACTTGCGACATGCCTTCCGCAGCATGTTCCCCACCTGCGAAGGAACCGCGCAGCCCCTCGATAACAGCATGGAGTCTGACTGCCAGCACAAACACGCCAACAACGCGGGGAACGTGCACAGGGCTGCCGAGAGCTGCATTAAGAGCACAGTTAAGATTGCCAAAGTTACCATGTCTGTCTCCACAGACACGACTGCTGAAGCATTGTAAGTCAGAGACTTCTCAGCATTGTGAGAAAAGGAGTTAGTATAAAAAAAAAAAAAATAATCAACAACAGAGAAAACCAAACCCGTGGCTTAACGTGTTTGTACCCTCCTGTAATATTTTTTTTGTTTGTCATTGTAAGCTGAGTGATGATTGTGTTAAGAGCATTACCATCAGCCAGTTCTTCAGGTTTTACAATTAGGGATTCAAGCTAAATTTTCAAAAGTTTTTTTTTCTCAAAAAGTGTTTACTGAATAATAGTAAGTTTCCTGAAAGAACACAGAGAAAATATCAGGTTAGCAATGGTTCCTTTCGGGGGTGTGAAAAAAAATTGTGAAACCTAATTGAAAACTAACGCATCCTAAACCAGTACCATCAAATAAGAAAAAAAGAAACTTGTAATCATGCTGTTCATTTCAATGTGAAGTGTATTTCATGTCTGTAAGTAATAGGAGTTTTTGATTTTTTCCAAAAGCGGCAGTGCTGAGTTTTAGAGGTTTTGTAAAATGTGTTGTGTCCTGTGAATTGTATGCTGTTTTATTATGTGTTATTGATATTTGTCTGATTAAACAAAGTGATAAGGTAGACTTCCGTGGAAATAATGTGAAACGTGATATGTAAACCCCATTGAAAACACTTACTGTATTTGAAGAATTCCTATGAGCTATTTTGGAAATTTTACACTTTTAGTGGTCTTCTGTGGACTTAGAGGAGAGGCTTTGTGTTCTTCTACTAAAATTATTTCCCCACTACCTTTTACTTTGACATGCATATGAGAGTAACAGCAACAAAGGAATAGAGGAGGCATGTAAGAGAGGAATGCACTGGTTCAGACTTTTAAATACCACTGCGTTTATACAGAAGGACATTTGTGGTTGTAAAGACTATCGCCCTGCTCTTGGGCATTGTGTGAATATGAACACTGAAAAGCGAAGGTCCCGGATATTGGCTCCTTTAATGGGCAACTGGTTTTAAGCCACGTGCTGGTGCTGGACCACTGAAGACAGCATGTGTCAGACTTAATGTGCGATGTTATCACTGTGCCGTCGATGTATACTTGAAGTGTGTCGCATTCCCGTATCCCAGGTTTAAGCAGATTCAGAGCCTGAGATGCCAGACTCCTGTCTTCACTAAAAGAGGAGGAAATATTGTCAGACTTAGACATTTTCTTATTGTGTGAGCGTGTATATAAATAAATATCTATGTGTGTGTACATGTGTGCGTGTGTGTGTGTGTGTGTGTAAGTATACTAATCAGTGTGAGTCATGGTAGCATAACTAAGATAGGACACTATGACCAAATGTAAACTGTATTTCTTGTTGCACGCTTTGCACACAAATTCTGTTTCTAAAATTGAGTTCTTCCAACTGATTACTGATGAAAGTACCGTATTAAGAACATCCCAACCCACTCTGAGAGGGGTATCCGCATGCTAGAGAAAGCAACCTTGCAGTTGTACTTGAGAATAAATGGAAACAAGAGGCAGAGCATGGCATGAGCCCGCACTGACAATTGCAGCAGCTGTCGGTGGTGTTCCTGAAAGCTGAGAAAGCCAGAAATAAATTATAATTTGTTTTAAGGCCATTAGTATTCAAATCTGATTGCTTGAAATGAGGTGAGGATACAGATGACAAGGTTTGACACTATCGGCTTCAAGGAAGAAGTTACTGAAGGGAAGCGATGACTCTGTTCCGTGGTGGGATTGCTTCTGCAGCCTGGGACTTTGCCAAGGAGCATGTTACTGGATAGTCTTTGAGGCATGGATATTCCGTAATTCCTTTCTGAATCAGAAGGTCTGGGGTCCTCTTCTCCATTGCCTTGCTTTTTTTGGGACCGTTTCCTCACTCTTATGCTGGCTGGTTTCTGCCATAATAGCTGCAAAGGTGGCTTAGCCTGTTAGCTGCCAGACGCTTGCTGGGAGAGGGATGACTCCCTCCGTGGCACCGGGTGAGTGGAGCCAAATCCATGCTGCCCATCCTGGGGGTTACGTAGGGAGAGAGCGGGGGATGGCAGCCCTGGGTCTCTGGCTGCCCTGGTGTCCCCATGGCGTTCCTGGTACCTCCGTGCAGGCCAGCACAGCCAGTGGCGCGGGCAGCCCGGCCGATGCGGGGCTGTCAGTGCCTCCGAAGCTGAGGCTTGGTGCGGGGTGGCCCGTTTTAAAGATCTCATCAGGTGAGGTGCTGAGCAGCAGCTGGAAGACACGGGCTTACTCTCCTCCTCCAGCCACCTCCCCTGCAGCTTACCTGGCTGGTAGGACAGGGCACCACGCTCCCGAGGGGGCTGCGGCGGTCAGCCAAAACCAGCGGATTGCAGAGGATTCCCGGAGGATGTGCAAGTCCTCCTTCTGAAAGATCTTTCTTATATCTAGGTCTAGTCCATTCTAAAGCTAAAGCAATCCTCTTGGAGGAGGGGAGGAAAGCCCATTTGAAATGTCAAGGTATTTTAAGAGCCATTTTTGAAACTGTCTTCTTGTGTTTAAATGCAAACTTTGTGGACTTTCGTTGTGCATTCAAGTTCTAAATTTTACGTGATAAATCATGGGACAATGGGGCTGTCTTGGCACTTAACTTGGTGCTTACTGATATAATAAGAAATAGCATCCTGTGAAATGTTACCATCTATCATCAGTATCTTCATTTGCATAATGAGTTTTTCTAAAGCTGTGGGAACTGCGTCGGTTCACCTAGAACCATTTATTAAAGAGGTGGCAACAATTTCCCTACACGTTGCGCACTAAGTATAACTACCCTTTCATTAGAAAAAACTGCTGCCGTTCCAAGATAAGCTGTACTTAAACTTCAGCTTTAGGTATTCCTAATTTGCAGTTGCCTGCCTTCACTTAGCGATAACACAGACAAACAATACCGTGTTCTGCCGTCATCATCAACCAACCAACAATAGTTGCAGTTACGTATATGTACCAACTCCAAGTGTCGCACATCTACGGAGAAGATCATCTATGTCACATGCGTGCAGAGTTAGATTCTCAACAGTCTAATTGTATATTTGTGTAATATAATCTCGATGCTGTGCAATCACTATCCACATCTTCTCGCACTGGCCTTTCGATGAAAATTTTAGTGTGTCTATTGTGAGATAGACAGCGCGTTTTACCTGCTGTTATTGGGCTGAATGTATGTAAATAAGTGAAAAATAAAAAAAAAAAAGTCATCTGTACAAGCAGTGGCCTAAAAAGTCTGTAATTGTAGACTAGGACGATTGTTGAAGTTGCTGTGACATCTCAAATACTACCTTTGAATAAACTGTTTACAGGGTCTCTTGGGATGCTGTTTCATAGTGAAAGGAAAATCTTTCCTTGTGATAATATGAAGTAAAGAAATTGGATTACCTGAGCTTTTTATTTCCAGTGTTTCAAAGTGGAGAACATAACTCTTTATTGTCTGTAAATCTAACATTATTACTTCCTTTTAGAAGAATATTGTATCATTAGATGTTTGTTTGAGCTGGTAACATCCTTGCAACTGCTGCAATATTTTTCATTAGCAACCTGTATAATAGTTTGTACACAAGTACTGTTCAGATTGTCATGAAAAGTAGCTTTGACCATTTACATACCAGTAGCAGAATAGTATTTCTGTAAGATTTCCAGTGTATTCCTACCATATCACATTTTATTTCTGTAATGTAATTAAACTGTTATTTATTCAAGGAGAAAAAGTATTCCTCTACTTTTTTGTTTTCCAAATTTTGAGATAACTGAGGAAGCCACGTGATTCTGCTGCCTCATCCCACAATCTGGTGCTCTACGTTTTGTTTATAAGTTTGTCTGTCAGATTCTGAAACAACTGCTTAAACAACTTGACAACGGGTTGTCAAGCTTTGTGGGTTTTAATTGTACGTTGATATGTTTGAAGGAGGAGGTAGATTATGTATTTTATATTTGTGTATTCAGTACTATGGAGATAAGAGAGAAATGACATAGTTAAAACTGAATCTCCTGTTTCATTATGTAGGCAATTTCCCCTTTCCTCTGTATTAGCCAAAATGCAATAAATCTCTTTTGCCTTCCTCAGATGCATATGTTTGCACAGAGATGTCACATTAAGACAAACCCGTATACTTCAGAAAAGCAAAACACAAACGAGCAGAAGAAAGGAATGCAAACTAAAACAGCACTGCCAACAGCAACGATGACCTAAATTAGTTATTGATGGTTGTAAATGTAATCGAAGACTTGAGAGAAACAAAAAGTCTAGTTTTGGTCAGTGCCAGGGGGGGCAGAGTTACGGGGTTCGGGGGTGGGGGGATGGTTGGTCCAACAGGGCTGCACGAAAGCTGTGCAGGGAGAGCCAGCTCAGCCACGCCACCGCCTACGGGCACAATAAAGTGCTCCCACTGCTGCTCATCCACAACTGAAAGGAAGCCTACTGAATGCTGTAGAAAGGTCCCTGCCCCTGTCAAAGGACCGGTTTTCCATATGACTTAATGTCAGATTCATGTTACTTGGGCAATTTTCCTTCTCCACATTTGTGGTTTGAAAGCACGGGAGGTCCTTAGGGGATGAAGTGAGCATGTCCTGGGGCTTTGGATCATGGTTGTGCCACAATATTTGTATTTTTAAAAATTAGGTCACTGATGAATTGAGAAAGTCTTGGCAAAACAAAAGCAACTGGAAATGAAAGATGAGCTCATACTCTTTAACTGCATACTACATTTAAATGACAAAGTCTGAATGTTTTTACTGAAAGCTGTCACTGCCAAAGCAGCCAGGAGACAATTCCCACTGCATGAGTGCATGCTCACTAGAAAATAAGGGCTATACTGGCACAAACCAACAGTTCCTCTTGACAGTAACACCTGACTGCATTTGTAAGTCTGTTCTAAACAACACAAGAGGAAATAATGACAACTTCCCAAGCGCCTGTTTTCCCACGCTATACCAGCTCAGGAAGCGTGCGGGCAAATAGACTGTCATCATTTCAGACTTTCACGTTAACATCCATTATAGTTTCTGCTCCTCTGACAGTTGTTTTAAGAAGTCACAATATCATCGTGCATGCACACCATCAATAAACCACATGTATTTTCTTTTTTTGTCTGCAGTGAAAGTCCAGCTTTGGCTTGATTTAAAAATGAAAGCATAATATCTGGGAACAGATTGTAAAAGAAGAGAAAAAAATCATTTTGCCTGTGTTTAAGAAAGCATAGGGTCAGGGACTTATTTGACAGTTTAGAATCCATGTCTTCCTCCATTCTGCCTTTGTCCATTGGTCTTTTTAGGTAATGGATATAAAGAATTTTCTTTAAATAGCAGCACAACATATGAGGCACATGATTGCCTTTAACAGGGCTCCTTAATATGAACAGTCTTCTAATACTAATCTTTAAAATTCAGTTAGGAGAAAAAGTGATAATAAGCCCAAGGTAATCTAAATCACTAGGTTTGACACGCCCTGGTATTGCTTTCCAATAAATCATCTTTGGTATTCAGAGCAGCACTCAGTTTAATGTTAAAGTGTATTAAGGTATGGAGTCCTGTCTCAATAAAGTCACTAAAAATTTTTTATTGACTTCAGCGGAAATGATATCTTATCCCAGATTTTCAAACTATGAGTCTGCATTTGGAAAGTGCAATTTTATATTCCGTTGTATTTGCATTTTCACTGACATTAAAACAAAGATGAGACAGAATAAGTAACACCCTCTGTATTTGTTAGGGGTTTTTTACCTCCAGGATAACCTATTCTGAATTCTGGTGGGTCAATGCAGAATCATAAAGTCTGGCAGGAGTTCAATGGACTTGACATGGGAGTGAAGCAATTTATTTATCCATATGTGTGTAGATGGGGTAGAGAACATAATGAACAAAACTGCTCAGTAATGCTGACAGAGTCGCTTCCTGACTGCTTGTGGCGATCCGGTTCCAATGCTGCTTTCTTTCCTTCTCTCCATATATATGCATATATGTGTGTGCATGGTGATAACGGGCTGCACACATACTCAGAATCTTTCCCCAAAATAAAGGTGTATCTACATGTAGTAGTAGTAGTAGTAGTAGTAGTAGTAATAATAATAACAACAACAACAACAACAACAATAATAATAATAATAATAATAATAATATTAATAATAGTAATAATAATGTGAAACAACTTGACAGCCACTGATTTAACAAAGGGGAAACTTCTTCTGCCATTCATAGCCATGTCTGGATGGATCAAGCCCTACCATTGCTATCTGAACCATTTCTTCTTTTTCCCCATGGAGCTCACTGAAAGCCCCTCCAGGGCTCAGCGCCACAGGGATACACCACTTTCCACCGAACTGAAGTGAGGGAGAAGGGAATGGACCTGGAAACTCCCCGGTTCTTGTTTATGGCAGGCTGTTCCTGGAGCTGCTGTGTGTGCAATGCTGTGAGGGTCTCTGGGGACTCCCCCATGGTGTCCCTGTCTTCCAGGGCAGGACTTGGTGGTGGTTGGAACCTGACTGAGAGCAGAAACCTCATCGAGAGGGGTGAAGAGTAATCATCTCTGGTTGCCACTCTGAAAAGAAAGGGTTTAAGATGTAGCAGGGGCATGATGCAGAGGTGGGGACCTGCAATGCGTCATTTCTTAGTTACGGAAAAGGATTAGGGGTATCATTTTAATACAGGAATGTGGGGAATTATACAGGCTATGGATCCATTGGGTAAACACTCCTCCCAAACTTTCACAAGGGTAATAATAAATGCTGTAAGGCCTTTCATCAGCAGCCTGGGGGGGGGAAATCATTGTCTCTGCAATTCTTAACTCACAACCTAATTCAAAGTAATTTTTCAGTTATACACCTACCTGCTACCAATGCATTCTGAGTAGGCAAAATTAATAACAGGCAATGCTCAGTAAATCCAAGATTTAAAGCTTTAGCTAGAATGTTAATGTCTAAATTGAGTAATACTATCAGTCATGAGAATTACAGTTATCTGCCTCCTTATCTTTTCCTATTTATTTGAGGGCTTTTATTTATTCTTATTATAGCACTAGCAGAGCCTGGCAGCACAGCTCTGGCAGAGGGAGGGATGGTCTCTCCACGTGTGGCCGGTGGTGGTGCCGAGTTGCCTGCAGCAGCGAGGCCAGGGCACCCAGGTGCTGCAGAACACTGACCTGGGCAAGGAGACAAAGAGAGAGGATTTGGCACTTCATAGCAAGCCTAGTAGGAGATGAGAAAAGAGTGAAGCTTTCCAAGGTACAGCTTCTTCCCCAGGCACATCCTATGTCCCCTTACGGTTTGGGAGGTGCTGGGTGGACACTGCCGCAGGGGGAGGAAAGCCTCAGGTTCAACGCCCCCCGCTCCCACCTTGGCAGCTGATGATGGGCTCCTTGGCAGGGACGTGGCCAAAACTGTTGCACCCAAAGGTTAGTGCTGATGGCGAGGCACTTGCAAAGGGAACTGGCTTCTTCTTGCCTGTGCTTCATCAGCCATGAGCATGAATTGTGCATAGCTTGAACATCTGCTTTTTTACCCCAAATTGTTCTTTAAGAAAAGCTTCCACTTTCAGTTTTGGTTTCTTCACTCAGGATCCTGAAGATAACCAAGATGTGGCTATGTGCAGACAATAAGAAACTCCATGTCTACAGTCCTTATAGATAGATTACAGGAAGAGTAGCTTAACAGCAAAATGTCAAAAAAGACCACATTATCCACCTACAAATTGGGCATTTAGCCCAGTTTTCTATACAAGTGATATATGCAGGTAAACCATTTAATTTCATTTTCCCATGGGAAAGCTCAGGATCTGGTTTAGCTTAGTTAAAAGACTGAGTTGTCTCACTCAATGGCAATGCAAGCAGCGGTTGCATCTGGAGCTGGAAAGGACCGCTCCTACAGTGACCAACAGCTGACCTCCTAAACAGATACTTAAGCTGAGACCTTTTGGGTTCTCTCATTCAGGACATTCAGGCCTGATTTGAAGTGAGAGTCCATCATTTAGTTTCTTTTTAATCCCATTCAAAATACTGCTGGGCCCTGCAGACACTTTATTTCGTTATTGCAGACATGGGGAAGCTACTGGCTATCATAAGGAAGGACAGAGGGGGCCTTCAAACTCAGTGCTGCTCTATTCTTACACTTCTGCTCTTTGCCCTTTCTTACTGATTACACAAGGTTTTTAAATAGTTGTTTGGGATCTAATCTTAGCTGCCGTGTCAGCTGGCCCCTGCTGAGGCTTAAATCCTTCTGCTGACTATGAAAGTGTAGACTGAAGTCTCAAAAAGGAACAGGGTACTTGCCTTCTAGAGAGCAGTGTGGAGGTGTGAGTGAATAGGAGAGTGTTTCTTCTGAGAAAGTGAACAATGGCAAAGCATAAGAACACGGGCTGATGTACATTTTCTGTGGTCCCTTGCCCTCTGGCAGTTTGTTCCTTCTTCTCTCTATGCTGCCTCCTCTATAGTGCCAACACAAGCACTTTCATGGCTGCCTGGTGACTCAGATCCAGCTGAAGTGATCCAGCTAAAAAATAACATTATTTTTTTTCTTTTTTTGGGGGCATGTTATGCCTGACAGATCATTTCCAGACTTCATGACCTGGGTTTCAGAGCTGGGAACTGGCGCAGGATTTGTCACACAGGCAACTCAACAGCTCCATCAAACCAGGTTCCTGCTGTGCCAAGAATGTAATGGGACCTTCAGGGTCTTGTTGTTCATTATCAGAAGAGTCTGAAAGTGTTCTGCACTCCCAAACAGAAGCACTGAGGGAAACTTGAGTTTCAGAGCCCACCGAGGCACCAAAACTGCAGGGGCTGTGTCTGTGTCCTTCAAAGGCAAAGTCCTCACCAGAGCTAAGAAAACTCTCCCCATTCTAAGTGCCAATGACTTTGCTGGCATGAATACACTTTTTTTTTTTCCCCCCAACAACAAAAGTAACTGTTGAGTTGGAAAATTCCCTTTGTCTTTCTCTTCTCTTGAAAGATACCTATGCTCCTGTGGAGTCTTTGGAAATGCCCATGCTCAGGTGGATGGGCAGAACATGCAAGTCACCCCTCCAGCTACAAGCCACATGGCCGACTCACTGTGGGCACACTTTGCTCTTGGCATGCCATGGTGAGCACTCTGCACCGGTACACAAAGTCCCAGGGCAGGCAGGGTGAGCTTGGTGCTGCAGTGGCCCTCATATCGTAGTATGAGCATCCCTTGGCACAGGTGCCCATCACCTCTGACACAGACTCCTCTCACTGCCTGCTTCATGTTGCCCCTCTCTGTACTGCTGTATCTGTGTTGTTAATACTGGGAATCAAAGTGGTAAATTACTGGGAACTGAAGGAGCTTGTTTCTCATCACTGCCGAGAGACACAGAGATGCTTTGCAGAAGGAGCTGCTGACCAATTGGTGGGCAATCATGTAAGCAAACTCCATCTCAGGTGCATCTGCAGCACTCAGGCAGGACCAACCACTACAGCCTTTACAGCACCATGAGCTCTTGGTGCCTCTTTGCTCCTCAAATTTTATTTGACTACCAATGACAACATGAGGACTTGGGAAATGTTCACTCTTAGAAAAAACAAGTCAAACTTTGATTTTACAGGCCTGTATTGTTAAAAAAAATAGAAACTGTCTGGTTCTGTATCAAAAAAATCAATCTCCTCTGGAGGCTGGGTTGGTAAATAAATCAGGAGGAGAAGCTGCTGTAAATTAGAAGAGCTCTTCCACATTCACAAGCAGAGCGATAGAGGCCACCCATACATCAGTCAGTCACACTGCTGAGTTGTGGCTGTGTTTACTCCACAAAAGTAATTGCAACCATATCCTTTCACAGGAGGGCAAGGTACCCTGCATTTTCCCAGGGGTGTAAAGATGCTCATGGGAAGCTGGTAGTCATCAGCATCCCTGGCAGTCTATACGGCACTTCTCCTCACACTAACATATGTGTGTACCTTGTGTATCCTTAAGCCATCCTAACCTAAAATGGGGATCAAACAAGCCAGACATTACCAGTAATGTGTAAGCTCTCTGGCCAAAGAGGAGTAGCCTTATAATATTCTCCTTTGCAAGTCACTGAGTTAATCACCTGTTTTTACATATATTGCTCTAACACCTGGCAACTCATGATAATAGGGGCTTAAGGTATTGGCAACAGCACACACACAAAAAAAAAATAAATAAACAGCCTTTATCAAACCATTCCTATGAGGGGAAAAAACAGCATTGCATATGTCAAAGGCCTCATTATTAGAGTGGTATTTAGTCTGCAGCTAAAAGGCCACACAAGCCTCTACTTCTAACTGCTAACTCAGATCTTCTCAAGAGACTTGACTGGGATTTAAAGGGTAAGTATTGTGGATCGGTCTGCAGAGGAGAGCAGACCCCTTAATGCTGTCTTTTCGGGACATTATTCTTTCCATTTGTATAGAGACAATTGCTCCAGCTAACCTGCCTGTCCTGTACCCTAGGCAACCTGAGAAATTAAAACTAAGTGCCTAATCCATCAAACAAATGGTTTGCCCTGGCTCCATCAAAAGTAAATAAATAGCTGTCCGCCCTCCCTGAAAAATAAAATGTTTCAACATTAAAGAAAGCTTCTTCCCTGCCTCATCTTTCCCTCTCCACATGCCCAAAGGGAGGACCTTACAGCATGGCCACAAGGTCTGCAGAAGACTGAGATCTAAGGACTATTCATTAGCACGTGTATTTCCTCTCTAATATATCCATGAGCTCAGGGATCCAGGGCAGACTTGGGACTGACACAGCAAACCACACGTCAACACTTCTGGTGGGGCTCCAAGATAAAAACTGTAACTTGAGACTGACGGCTTGTCAGGCAGGGGCAGGTCTTGCAGAGCACTCAGCATCGCCTCTTCCTTCCCTGCTGCCTTCAGCAGCCTGCAGTCTTTTCTGGTGCTCCTCACAGTATCTAACTTTGCTTTGAAAGTCTGAACACATTTACTGCCTTTGATTTCCTGGCTGGGGATGCGTGCTTGGAGCCTGCTAATGAAGCTGAAAGAGCAGAGTCAAAGCGCTTTCTCAGTGCTGGCTGGCACAAGTGGAAGGAAACTGCCTGGCACCAGTTGCCATTCTTGCATGCGTGCTAGAAGACAATGCCATGAAACACTGCACAGCAAGGACAGGCACAGGGCTGGGTCTGTGCATCCCTGCACAGGCAACTCTGCCTGATGCCTTCCCTGTCCTGTACTGCCACGAGTCATAAGCAGATCTAAATCCCACTATATGCCAGCTTCAGGCACCCTAAGCCTCATTAATTCAGCATGGAAGAGCAGCAGCTAATATCTATAGGCACTTGAAATCTTTAGCAACCATCATTAGCACCTCCTTTCTGTGGCATGAAAGTTTATATGCACCTAAATAGGAGCTCTGGGGTGGCACCCTGGTCCTGGTCTGAATAGATGGGCAACAGATGGCTGCCTCAGACATCTACCCTTCACCTGAAACTCCAGCCACGTCTAACCTCTTGCAGAGCTGCTGGGTTCGGCAGCAGGCACGACGACAGGGATCGCTAGCTGGCCAGGATTTAATTGAACACAGACGGGAGTGAGGCAGCCTGAGCCTGATGCAAAGTGCTTCCAGTCCTTGTTTCTCCTTGGGGTCTGCAAGCCGCAAAAGCAACAGTGCTTCCCAGTTCGGTCATAAAACTTCCTTAAAGCTATTTGTAGTTTGTTTTTTGAAGTGAAGCTTTCATTATCTAGAAGAGACATTCAGAGACACTCACAGCTACTTATCGCTAATAAAAATAAACATTAGGCCTGGACGGTCTGGGTGCCTCACTGCAGTTGTTCAATAGCTGCTTCTTGCTTGACTGAGTACCAGATGGGAATGACCACTCAAGAGCTTCTTCTCTGGAAGTACCACCATTTGCAGAGAAGTTGCCAGTTCTTGGGAGAGCAAACACAACACAAAGAAACAAAAAGATTCTATGTGGTTGGTCCCCAATGGACCATGCCCAGGAAGCCCATCTGCCACACCACAGTGTGGCTGCTCATCACCCCATGCTTTGTACCCCGCTACAGGAGGTTTGTTTCAGAGGGAGGACAGCAGGGACTAGGAGAGTCCCCTGATGCATACCTGGCCCCGGAGAGACGTGCTGCCAGGTGCAGCAGGTTTTTCAGCCATCTCGGCCAAGGGAATAATGCATGGCAGCATGGCCCTTCTCACCAACCTCACGATGAGCTGGGAGGGCAGGAGGGAGGATAGGCATCTGGATAAAGACTGTGTTACTGTCCTGAGCCCTCCTGTCCCGGGAAGGACAAGACGTAGTTTTCAGTCTGTGCTGAACTGAGAAGGCCCATCACCTCCCAGGACTGGACTCAACCGTTGTGTTTGTGTGACCATGCCTTGATGGCACCTGGACTATATCCTAAATGGATGGAGGAGAAGGCAGCAGGGCTTCCTCCTGCAGATCACAACCAGACATATGAATGTCATTTCTTTTGAGGGAAAATTGGAAAAGGTGCTGAAAAAGCCATAGAACTGATTTAATGGCTTGAGAATCCATTTTTCTGTGAGAGATCCAGCTCGTAACATTTGGGTTTTTATCAAATATAAGACTGAAAGATGATTCTCTTCTAGCATGTGAAGTATTTCCATGGGAGGAAATACCAGCTGCTAAAAGGCTCTTTAACCAGCAGGAAAATGCATAACAAGAGCCAGTGGCTGGAAGCTGAAGCCAGGCAAATTAAAATGGGAAATAACGCATATATTTTTAAGAGTGGGGGTAATTAACCACTGGAACAAATCCTCAAGGAAGGCTGTGGATTCTTATCTCTGGAGAGTTTCAAATCATGGCTGGATGCCTTTCTAGAATATATGCTTTAACCAAAGAAGCTATTAGGTTCAATACAGGGGTAATTGTGTGAAATGTAATGGCTTGTGATATACAGGAAGTAAGAACAGATGATCTAATGTTTCTTTCTGGCCTTAAACCTAAGAAGCTATTCATCTAGATGGGAGCCCTATGCCTATGGCTGAGAATTTGATCCAAGGCTCCCACTGCAACATTCATAAACATGTGAAAAATGAGTGTATAAATGCACCAAAGAGAATAGAATCAAACGATGAATGGGGAGCTAAGGATGAAGAAACACACCCATAAAATAATCTATTTCTATTTTTTCATGAATTATGCTGGAATACAATGAGCACCTATAGAAACCAGGACTGTGAGGCAGTAATTTACACTGGAGAAATTCAAATGAAATGGGAAGACACAAGACTATGTTTGGAGACTGTCAGGTTTCTGCGATAAAATTGCATTAGTAATTAATAATCTCCCAGAAAAGAGAGAGAGAGATCATCTGCTACCATGTGTCTATTAGTAGATAAATCCAAAGTGAAAGATATCCCCTCTGGGACTACTTGATGGATTATATTAAATTTAATGGTAATGGAAGGAATACTGTAATTGGAAGATGCTGGAGGGAAAAGATATGGTGGAAGCAAGAGAAGGAGGTACATTGCTTATATGGAAGACCCCATGGTATAGGAATGGGCTCAGTTCCTGCCAAACTGCACCAAAAGAGCAGAAGATGCTCCATTCCTCATAGGCAAGGACAGAAAATGTACAGGATGATCTTAGCTAACGTGGAAACCAGTCTGTATTATCCCCAAGGGAGGTACGTTTGGCAACTACAGTGTGGAAAATAAATATTAGAAATGCCAGAATTTTTTGAATCTGTGAGTACATTTCAGAGGAATAAAATGACAAGTTCAATTAGGTTCCTTGAAGCAGAGGAGAGAAACTGATTAATCAGGCATGGAAGTTCCTAAGTAACCAAAACAACTGTGTGGGCTCTCTCCTCTTGACTCATGTTACAGGAGGAGGGTGTATCTATTTGAAAATGGAATATATTTCCACATGCTCTATAAAGGAATGTCCAAACATATCTAGATAGAAAATGGTCTCTGTTATATAGGTCTCTCCAGAGCCTCTTGTATGCTGTGCAAAGCTCTGGAATACATACAGGAGTTTTAGGGTGTTTTCTTTGAAGGTAAAGTGGCTTTTTAAAGAATATGTGGAGTCAGTGGTAACATCATAAAGGGGCAATATAAACTTCACAAGTAAACTTGTGTTGAGCAGAAAGATAACTATAACAAAAGGCAACTTAGATTTTAAAAAAAACAGCAACACATTTATAATGCCTGAAGTCCAAAGGCTTCTTGGAGAAATAGCCGCGTCTGTCAGAAACATACAATGTGGAGAACCATATCCCTGCAAATTGCCAGCAGAATATCAAGAGTTACTGTCCTCAGCCAGTAAAACATCAAATTATTATTACAGCTGAGCTGGCTCTTACCCAGAGCATTGGATACCTTCTCTACCAGCCTCGGAAAGCTGCCTTCTGCAGATGGGCTTTTTCAGAGGTGTCATACACCTCACCGCTCAGGGGAAGAGACAAACAAAAGCCAATGCATGTGACACAGAACTGAACCGTGCAAATAATATCATGCAAGAGGATGCATCCTGACTGCAAAGCTACAGGATGTCTGCAGAGAAATTCACTTTTCCAGTAGTGCTCCATTTGCTCACTTTGGCTGAAGGCTGAGGGAGGGGGAAGGGACCCCCCACTAATCTCAAAACCTTCATGTTTTCAAAGGGATTAGGGGGTTGCTTTTTATGTCATTTTTGGTCTCAGCTGATTGAATTTGATCACGACAACGAGTAGGAGGGTGACCGAGGTAGGGCTGTACTCTTTGGCTGTGAGCACAGCAGAGCAGAAAGCCACTGACATGGCTGCCACGCTCTTCTTGTTTTGGGTGTTTCTCCACCGCCCAGCAGCCAGCCCTCCTCTGCGCCACGCTCCCCGATGCTCCTGCACCTGGGTGCCCCTGCCCACCGCTGCAGCCAGTGGGTGCCAGGCTTCTCGGCGTCACAACACATTTGTGGGTGTTAGCATCACGAGCAACTCAAGCAGCATCGCTAATCTGTGCAGCGTTGCCTCTCCTCGACAGCACTAGCCACTCCACTGGGGCTATGCACAATATTTTGTGCATGTGGACTTGTAGCTGCTTCCCACAGGAGACTGTCTTGGAGTAGGAAATATTCCAAATAACATATGAGCTGCTACGGACATCCACAGTGGAGAATTGAGAGCTGATAGATGAAGCATAAAGATGGGCGCCGAACCCTTGCAGCGCTTAACCCTGACTCTGCCAGTGACTTGCTGCAAGAATGGGGATGAGCTATTTATCTAATGCCTCTCTCTCCCGCCTCCAGCGGTTATTATGAGGATGAATTATTTAATGTGTGTACACAGGTTTGATGTTGTATGCACCATTTCATACACACATAAGTGCTAAAGATTATTGGATGGTTCTGTCATCTCTAGAACACTAAACATGCATTTCTGGGCTTAATTAGGTGTGTAAAAATGGCTGCACACAGCCACACTGGAAAATGTGAGTCCTGATGTATAAATAATTGTAAGGCCATGGCAAAATGGATCTCAGCAAGAGAAAGCCCATCTGGATTTAGCCTCTGCCAAAGCCTGCTAAAGTGCCTCTAATGGCCTCTAAGCTCTTAAGGCAGCCAGAAAGGATTCCCACCCCAGTCCTTTCCTAGTCTGCCTGGTGTGAGTTTGAGCAGAACAGGACGATTACTTAATTAAAAAAAAATCAAACAAAAACCTGGACATGAAGTCATGAAAGCTTTACTGTAAGCTCAGATCTTGGGCACAGGCTTATCAGAAGTTTTACAGAGGCTTCCTTGTACTCTAGGAGGGAAGGCAGTGGGCCATGAATCTCCTGGCCTCTGTGTGTCTCAAGCCACCCCAAAGAACGTTTCATGGCTTGTCTGTCCTCCTCACTGCTCTGCTTTAGGTGTGATATGTCACATCCAAACACATGCTAGCCACTAGCCTTCAGCTGCCATGGAGAAATGCTCCGCTTGCGGAGCCAACATATTGACACTGGTGAAATATTTTATGCAAGTCACACAATCACAGAATCACAGAACGGTTTGGGTTGGAAAGGACCTTAAAGATCGTCTAGTCCACCACCACCCCCCGCCATGGGCAGGGACATAAGTCAGCAAGGCGCAGCAAGCTGTGATTTGCATTTGTGCAATTTACTCCTGCTTGGGGTCCAGCTAATCTCCACCAGTGCAAATAGCAGCTCCGCCTGTATGTGCTTGTGGACAATGCTGACAAAGCCCCATCAGCGGCTGTCACCAGTGGATATAATATAGCAAAATCCCCAAACCAAACAAGACCCTAATTTCTCATTGAGTTTTGAGTTTCCTGAAATCTCAACTTGAAAGAGGTTTCATCCCTTGCTCAAGGGGTAGAATCCTCTGGTGAGAAAAGGTAAAGAAAGGTTCATAGTGCACAGCCTTTCTGCAAATAAATGCCTTAGTATCTCACCAATGGGATCAACGTGATGCAACTGCAGCAGCATCTCAGCCTCATCTCTGTTGCAGACCTTGGGAAAAGTAAGTTCAGCTTTTTCTGATGATCCTGTGTCATCATAGGAATGTTTTCAGAGTACATTCTTCATATGTTAATAGTTTTGCATAGTATTAAACTGGATCTAATTATGCTCAGTTTGCTAGGAGCAGCAAATCATATTCACAATTGTGTTTTCATTTTAAAAATTATTCTATATAAAGATTCCATTAAGATGTTAATTGCTACTGGAATTATATGCACATAAATAATAAACAAGAATACCCACCCATTATTAGAAAATAATTTCCACATATACCAAGCCATTTACTTTAACGTGCTTTAGATTTTAAGTGGTAAGTAGTGTGCCTGGCTAGAATTAGCAAAAGATCCTCTGTTATGAAAATGTGGCTTTATGTCCTCTGCAGAGTGCCACTTGCCAGTCCACACTAAAAGAATAGGTGATGCCCTTTTAGCATCGATAAAAAGAATGGCTCACATAAAAATTCTAATGATGGAAAACATTGCGCAAGTTTAAATCACTGAAGGAGTCAGCACAAAAAAAGAACAGACTATGAGACAAATGTGTGAGGAGAGCAGACACTTTTCTATCTGCGGACCCTCTATTTTAACCAAGCAAGGGCAAACTCCAAACCTTCAAAGAGGTCTGGATGGGGTGACCATGTCCCTTGCTGGAAACTCTGAATTTGCTGGTCTGTCTTTGTGGAGGATCCACTGGGAGATGGGAAGTGAGCTCCCCGGCCCATGGGTGACCGCCACTCCTGGAGAGCAAGGGCAGCAAGGACACAACTGTGGCCAAAATCCTGACAGGTGTCCTCCCTCTGCTGAAGTGGCAGCAGCTGGAAATGACACCAGTGAGCTCAGTCACATCACAGGAAAGTATCTGCGCTTGTGCCTATTGGTCTTAAGGTGTCATGACAAGATGGGTTTATTTTTGGCCTCTAGAAAGAGGATTTCTTGCTCTTGCAGAGCATGTTGGACACTGAGATCAAACACGCCCTGCGTAAGGTCTGCTGACATGCCCATTGAGCAACAGTCATCTTCGGTGACATGCAGAGAAGAATGAAAAGGAAAATACAAAAAGTCTAGCAGTATCAACAAATTCTCCTTTCCGTGCCTTTCCTCTAGCATTGCAGGCTGACTCCATGCGCAGGAAGAGAGAGATTTCGCTCGGGAGAAAAGTGGAAAGGAGCAAGAGGAATGTAAATGCAGTGTGAATCAGAAAACACACTTGGAATTATAAAAAGTCTCTACTTCAAGAGGAGACACAATAGAAGCCTGAGAGCCTGAGTAATAGGAACTAGGAAACAGAAAAAGGAAATTAAATTTTTAAAACCCTGTATGTTTAGATGGTGTTATCTTCAAGACAACAAACAGCAAGGGGCCAGGAAATTCCAAATTAAATCCAACACTTTCCTTATTTCCTGATTTTCTCTTGTTAAGCATAAAAAGCACAGCCAGGTTCAAGTTAACATTATATTTCCTACCATGTGACTCTATTGCATAATTTTCATTGCTATGTATATGTGGACTGACCCACTCTGAAAAAAACACAAAAACCCAGCGCCTTGACATGCAAAGAGAGCCCAGAATTTCAGAGCCGTAGTTCACAAGAAATGCAACAAGCCCAACTGCTGGTCCCACAAGGTTTTACGTAAATCCAGGGTGAATGTATCGTGGATGGAGTTCATGTCTGATGGCAGATTCTGTTGTTATCAGATGACATCTATTGATCAGTGTGAGCTATCTGACAAGTGTTTATCCTCCCAGAATTTAAATTGTGTAGGTCTTTGGCACTGCTCTGACACAGCTGCCATCTTCTACAGTGCATTAACTCCTGTGAGTTGACTATGAAAGGCAGCTCACCAAGGCTGCTGGCTACCTGAAGCTCGCACCATGTCCTGCTGCAGGGAGGGATCATCTGAGACACAAGTCGATGATCTGAGGAATAGGAAATTTCCAACCCTGTAGGCAGTTCCTGTGCAGGGAGGTTTATCATGGGAAACAGACCCAGTGGGGCAGTGGGAGGTGTGGGGTGGTGAAATGAGGCCCAGCCAGCTCCCCTCCAGCCAGAAGGCATTAGTCCCCTGTGGCTGCCCAAGTCCCAAGCCCTAAGAGCACACCTACCCATCAGAAACAGAAAGTCAAAGCAGAAGGCACAAACACACAAAACAGAGTTTGTCACACATAGCTGACACCTGTCCCCAGCCCTTATTAGTAGGGTGTGCAGGGCAGCACGGTTTCTCACTGCAACCCCAAGAAAGGTGCTGTTCCTCTGGCAGAGACAGGTAAGTCCATAGACACTGCCAGTGATGTCCCTGGACCAGCAGCAGGAACTCCTGGGGTGAGGAGGGGACACCCGTGACACCAAACAGTGGTGCAAAGAAACCCATGCCTTCCCCAGCTCATCCTCGGCATGGGGTGAAGAGCCCAAGGAGAGACCATGCCTGCTCTGTCACTGTGGCCTGTGAAACTCAGCCGTGAGAGCAGCATCTGGGGGACAACTGGGTGTGAGTTAGCCCCAATGCAGCTTATTCCCCAGGCGAAGGGGATTTTAAAGCCACCTGTGTGGATTACAGCCCTGCAGCTGGCCAGATGCTGGTTGGCACGGGATTCGCATGGGCACCAAAATGTGTCCAGCCATAGGCTGGCACTGATCCTGCTGTACTTCTCTCTACAGCTGGGGTCCTCCTGGCCACTGAGGCTCAGCACAATGTTCCAGTCGCTTCCTCATTATCAGGAAATAATGTGGACTCAAACCTTATTAACAACAAGGTTTTGCCCCCATGAGCTCGGGGGGCTCGGTGGCCTCAAGCTCAAGGGCTTGCTTTACTCAAGTGCTTTCCCCTGCATGAACACTGACTCTGATACAAGTCCTTTCTTTTGTTTTTTGAGTGAAGCCCGTCACTGGCCCGAGGGCAAACAGCAGCCAGGGGATGTTGCAGACCCCACGGAGTATCCGATGGTGCCTGGTTCCCGCCGGCTGTGTCCTGCACCCAGTGCCTGCACTCTGCCAGCATCCAGCAGCACACAGGTCCCAAAGCACAGCCCAGGAGCCCAGCCACAGTTTTCAAAGCACAGAGTTAGACTTTGATTATTGAGATCATTGTTATGAGGTGGTTTTAATCATCATGACCTGACTTTTCACTGATATCTATGAGAGTTGACCCAAACTTCTCAGCTAATTCAGTGCTTTCAAAAACTACTTTTTGACAATCCTGGAATCCTCAGACCCGAGACTGAGAGGTGGCTGGACATTGTACTTTTCCCTGTGCCAATTTTAATTTTAAAAACTGCCTTCTTTTACACAGAGTCAATAGTTTTTGAAAGGAACAAGGGAGGCAGGGAGGCAGGGAGGGACAGAGGAGCGCAGGGAGGGAGGAAGGGGGGAAGAGAGGAAGAAAGGAAAAGAAAGGAGGAAGGGAAAAGGGAAGGGAGGAGAGAAAGACCAAGAGACAAAGGAAGGAAGAGAAAAAAGAACAAAAGAAGGAGAGGGAAGGAAAGAAGGAAGGAAGGAAGGAAGGAGGGAAGGAAGGAAGGAAGGAAGGAAGGAAGGAAGGAAGGAAGGAAGGAAGGAAGGAAGGAAGGAAGGAAGGAAGGAAGGAAATCTGCTCTGTAGCCAGCAAGGTTAAGTGAATTATACATGTATTTACATATGACACTTGAAGGATTCTACACTGTGTTCTGATCCTTCCATTTTGCTTCCTATTTTATGTGTTTTCATTCATCTTGGAAAAGCCTAGCAATACAATTTGCATTTCAAGCAACACTGTGAATCAGTTTGCCATAGACAGATAGATTCTTTTTCAAGTGACATGGTTTAGCAGTGGACTTGGCAGTCCTGGGTTAACGGCTGGACTTGATGATCTCAAAAGTCTTTTCCAACCTAAATGATTTTATGAATCTATGACCCTCTGCTAAGGTCTGGCATGTCACTTCTTGATGCATCAAACTTGCCAAACACAAGTTGACATTTTAAGACATCATTGAAGGGTACGGTCAGTCCTTTCCAGGATTTGCAAGAAAGTTTTATCCATAAAGGCTAAAAGTTAGGATTAAACCCCACCAGAGCTGGTGGCGTGGAACTGCTCTAAGTGATGCCTGAATACAGCCCTGCCATGACATGCTTTATGGAAGCCACGAGCAAGAAAACCTATGAAAATGAAACACTAAATTTTCCATTTTAATTTTTGAAACTTTAGAGTTCTCTGGGCTTTCTTTTGCTACTCTGTGTCCTCTCCAGTTAAAAATGCTTGAACAAAAAGAGAAGGAAAACCAAAGAAAGGTTGGGGGGGGACCACAGTCATGGACCGTTATTAATTTTATTCTTCCTGAAGGGAGAAAGATAGAGAGATAGAGTTCCAACTTTGTGGGAAAAGTTCTATTTTTCATTATTTAAAATGTGGAAACATAAATTTCACACTCTTTAGAATGAAATACGATATGAAGAATCTATCCAGTTTGGACCAGCAGTAGCACCAGGCAGAGACAGAGGAGAGGTTCCCCAGTTGCATGCATTGTGGATATTTCATATGAGTCAGGAGGCAAGGAAGTAAGAGAGGTCTCCAGCAAAGAGGCAAGGCAACGGCAATTTAACAGACTGTCCTCTTTATAAACTAACCTCCTGTTCTGATCAACTGTGCAGCTACTGAAGACCCCATCCCAGATCCATTTTCTCAGATGAAGGAAAGGCAGACCTATGTCTCCCAGGAAAGCATCTCAGCTACCAGGGTAGGGGTTAACATGCAGAATTTCTCCTGGCATGACACACTTCACCCTCTTCACCCAAGTTGTACTAGTGTGTAGAAACATGACAGATTTCTGGGGCAGGGCATGAAGGGAATCAGAGACCTGCCCTTATGTGGCCTCACTGCTAACAGGCTACATGAGTGGTGACACAGCAGTCTGTGCTGCTTTTATCATGCAGCTGTTTAATGTAAAATGCAGACGCAGGCATCCCCTTCAAACTGAACAGGGTTCAGAGTTGTCTTCCTACTAGCACCTTCATACATCCAGGCCAACAAACCTCGAATCCTTCTCTGAATAGTGGCTGTGCTCCAACAGCTACTCCTGGTGAAGACAAAATGGGTAGAGAACATGAAGATGGATGAAGCAGTAAATAAAGCTGGGAGAAGCATATGGAACACCAGGAACATAGAGGAACAACTCTTATCCCTGTGTGGTTTACTAGGGCCAAATGAGAAAAGTTGGTTCAGTAACAAGGAATGTAGTTGTATCTATTGAAAGAGGAACTGTGTTTAATAAAGATGCAACGCTGCAAGGAATTTTGGTTGTAGGGACAGCAAGCAGCTGAACAGAGACACCAGTGTCATAGGGCATATATGGTTCTTGGTTGAACAGATAATGCTGAAAAATTAGAAGCTGTCAAAAAGAGTTAGAAAAAGTACCCAAACATGAGAGAGAAAAGTTTTTGAGAAGACCTTTAAGAAGCTTAGTCATAAAAGAAGACTAAAAAATGATCGATTAGTGTGTGTTGGTGAAGTAAAATTTTTCCATGAAGAAAAAATATGAAGCACTAAAAGACTGCTGATTTTAGCAGAACCAAAAGCCAGTGGCTGAAAGATGAAGCCAGATGTGTTCATGTTTTGACTGAGGAGCAATTCTTACTTAGCACAGAAGGCAATAAACCTCTGGAACAAGTTGCCACAGGAAGTGCTGGACTTCCAGTCCTTTAGTGTCCCCAAAGAAAGGCTTTTCTGGCAGGTATCGTTTAAACACAGACTTCAATTGAGTTAACAGCCTCAGCACAAGAGTAATAGATGGACAGGTAAGACCGGTAAGACCCTCTAACAGACACAAGATCAGATGATCCAGTGGGTCCTTCTGGATGTATGCTCTGTGAACATACGAACTGAAGGTCCTTAAAGCTTTCTTAGAAAATCACAAATGTTTCACTGAGATTACCAAATGTAGCACATGGGCAACCTGGATAAAAACAGTGATTCAACAATAAATATAAGAAATTCAATTATACATGACTTGCCTCTACGCTATTCAAAGGGAGCTGGCATTTTGACTTCCACTGGCTCAGAATCTGCTGTGAATACCACTTGGACCAGGAAGACTGATGATATTTTCCAAGAACTACATCATTCACCTGATGAACTTTTTCTGAGACAAGGAATTTACCTTTATCCATTTATCTACAAAGATAAAAGTTTGGAGGCTTTAAAAATAAAAACCAAGTAAAAAACCTGACTGCCTTTTCAGGACCATTTACAATGAAGTAAATACACACACTAATCTACCAGTTTATAAGGTTTGTCTTTCAGCACCCTGCCTCATTAAATTCCTGGCTTTCTCTTTCTCCTTTTTCGGTTGTTTGGGTAAAATCCTAGCCCCACATCAGTCTATAGCCAAACTTAGTGGGGGAGAAGAGGGGAACTCTTTCAGCCTCTGTTTTGCCTTTAAAATGCCATCCTGCTATTCTGCTTGGGTTCCCCAGGTCTGCTTAACCAGCCCTGCCAATCCTGACAGCTTTGGTGAGTCCTCTGCTCCCCAGCTCTTCTTCCCCTTCTGTATGAGTGTGTTGCAGGAACAAGCCTGCACCCCTCTCTATCTTCACGTGCACACCAGAGACAGGGGCTGGACCAGTGCTGTACAGCCCACAAACACACTGACATTTCTCAACACTCAAACTTGTAATTCCTTTAAAGTTTTCTGTGATTTATTAAGCTCTGTACTAACAATTCAGGTGTTCTGCCAGGTGGCACCATACTCATAACAACATACACCATCGACAGGGTTGGGACTTTCAGCTCCAGGACAGGGCTCTGGATACTTGAGCTAGTGCAGTAATATATTCACCCTTCAAGTTAACTGCAAACACAGGAGGCAAGAGACAGTTTGCTAATGGGTCTTATAGATGTTTGCTAGCAGCTGAGGTAAAAAGAAGCTCAGACAAACTGACCCTAATCCAGGCTCATGGTGGAAGAGTATTCAAGTGGACACAGGTACCCCCAAACAAATCCTCTCTTCTGACCTCTTCTGTTTTGTCCCTTCAAAAACTGTGCCTGCTGTAGTCCCACGTCTCTCTTGCTCATTCTTCCAGTCTCTTCTTGCCAGTGATTTCCAGTCTTCAGGTTTCTCACCCCAGTTTCTATTTTCTTATCCATTCAGCCCTAGTCTTCCCCTCTAGCCCTGTTCTTCATCACCCACTCGTTTCCCAGCCCTCCTGTCCCAGCATTCAGACCCAGGTTGTTTACCCAGTGTCTTCATCCTGCCTTTCTTCCCTCCATATTCATGTTCAACATGCTTAGCTCTCTGTTTGATAGCGCTCTCTCTGCCTCCCAGGGTCTCACAGTCCCAGTCTCCTTCGCCATGTTCCTCACAATTCCTGTCTGGCTTTCTATTCAGCCAGTTCTTCCCCTTGCTGAAGATCCTGCTCACAGGCATCTCTCTTTTCACAGTATCTGCTCCTTCTCCCCACTCCCATCAGGTTTCTAACCACAGCCTCTTTGTCCCACTAATCTCAGGATGCTGCTTTATTTCTTTTTTCTCAGCTAGCACTCCCAGTCTCTGCTCCCTTCATGGTTTTCCCCCACCCAGCCTGCTCTCACCAGCCTCTCTCAAAATACTCACCCAGCCTGTCTTAATCTTCTTGCTCTTTCCTACTTCTCCTCCATCATCTCCAAGTCAGTGCCATTCCTTTCCTGTTCAGTCTTAGTCTTACCACACTAAGGAAGAGCTGCTGATGGGAGAGTAGGCTGGGAGTGAGGAAACAGGGATGAGAGCAGAAACCAGGAATGTGAGATAAATGGTCAGGATGGGATTAGCAGCCTATTTTCCATTGAGTGGGTCCCCAGAAAAAAATAAAACATTTGACTGCACTTTCTGCATACTCAGAAAGAAAAAATAGTAGCCTGAGGATCACATATTCATCATAGAAAATTTCTGCCTTAAAGACTAAATTTGGCAGTTATAAGTAGCAGAAAATTGGATCATTGCAAAGATCAAGGGATTTTAATTAACAATTTGCCATTATTCTAGGTGTAATACAACATAATGTTATCCCAGAATAGTAACTCCTTCATCTGCACGACAACTTCATACTATTATTTAATTCTTATATTGTGAAAACATGTGATACTCTCAGTAGGGATCAGGACATCATGTTATATGACATTGTAGGCACGTATACTACAAAACCACCTCTTTGGGAAAAGGCTTACAGTCCCAAATTAAGATTTAATCGGCTCGTCTTCCCATTTTGCCCAGTAGCTTTCTGATTATAAGAACATGAGGATAGAGTGCAAAACACATGTAGGTTAAGTAATTTTAAATAGCCAATTATCCATATCCAGCCATGCTGGATTTGGGGTTTAATTGCTTCAGACATGCAAGCTTTTTCTCCAGTTATCTCTTCACAGCCCACAAACACAATTTCCTGTTAAAGTAGCATTGTCCTGAAAATTCCCCATAATGATTTTTCCAGTCTGAGCACTCTGTCTCAGTTCTAAGTCAAAAGTTATTCTACACAGCTAAGTAAAAAACTTAGTAAATCGTAAGTGAACAATATTGGCCTAATACAACAAAAAATCTACCTCTACACTTTACAGATAAACAACTGGAAACCACAGAGTTCTATTTCCAAACCCATATAAAATGCTCTACATTTGACTTAACATTTAGCTGTAGATTTCTGATTCATAAAATCATAAATCAAATTACTTGCTTATTTTCTCCCTGTAATGGCTGCACAATGCTGAAATTTTGCCATCAATCATGGAGCACCGAATCGGTTTTCAAGTAGCATTTCTTTATTTTATTTTATAGAGCATCAGGTTAAAAAATGACACATACTTCTGTGGCAATCTCTCTCTTTTGCATAGCAGCAAAGAAAGAAAAATCATGAGTACTTATTATTTTGTTAAGTGTGTTTGACTAAATGAAGTTATAAAAAAATAATGAAAATCTCTGCAATTCACCATAAAAATTTTATTTCCAAAAAGAGCCAGTAAACCTGTCAAAGAAAAAAAATTCATTTCTATGGTATATACTATTAGACCATATACAAATGAAACTGCACACACATCAAGACTTAAATAACTATATAAATGCATCCTAAATTTCCTGAGACAGATGGTGGATCATATACAGACAAGATATGCATTCCAAAAAGATTTTTCTTTAAGAAGAAGAAGAAGAAGAAAGGGAAGATGAAAGAATACTGGGGAAACAAAATATTATTAAATTAAAACCCACAAGATTATGCTGCAACATTAGACAACGCAAAGCAAATGAAAGCAAGGAATGACACAGTCATTTTGGCCTCAATTCTGGAAATCACTTAAACACATGTATGAGGAGATCTTAGTTCAGGAAAGAATGTAAGCACAAGCTTAAATTTAAGCATGATCAGATTTTCACCTTCACTCTGGCCCCTGTATCCCGGATTCAGCAGCTGGAGTAATGGGAGGAGATGGTAGAAGGCTCTGCACAGGAAAGGCAGGTGAAAAGGTCTCCTGGCAGACAAACCGAGCTTGATGGCTCTCCAAGGTGTGGTGTAGGAGGGTGTCCAGGCTCCCACAGTGCTAGGATTTCTGTACAGATCACACTTGCTAGAGCGGACTAGAGAGGCTGCCTAACCTGCATTGGCCAAACGCTCTTGTAGGCTCCCGTGATCATGAAGATATTTTTATGTGACATTTGTTCCTTCTTAAGAGTTCTTCTGTGTTTCTCCCCTTAGAAATGCAGCAGATTCTCACTTCAAGAACTTAAATACCACTGGCTTAAACAGGAGTTGGGCACATGCATAAGGTCTCAGAATAAGAATACTTCCATACCTTGGGGTGATCAGTAGAGATAATGTTTCCACTGCAGTCAGCAAGCAGAAGGAGACAAAAACATTGTAGTTAAATCTATGGAAAAGGAGAAACTCTTGTTGATTCTTATAATAAACCCACTAAGAAAGTAACAATGAAAACATTCTTTACATTTCTCAGGCACTGCAGATAAAAGGAGTTACATCAAGTACAGTTATATATTCTAGATGGTGAACACTTCTTGCTAGAAGTGTTCAAGCAGATTGTAACATGTTCTTTCTCTCTTTAAAAAAACTTAAGCTAAAGCACTTATTTCTGGATGCCCTTTACCTGTCTGTCATGGCTGTCCACCCTCTCACCAAACTAACAGGTATATTATTCAGATTATGGGATCAAATGTCAGGGAAAGTTGTGCTAAGATAATAATTTTGCACTTCCTATGTGTTATATACTGCATCTAGTACAAAGAACAATTCATTCAAGTTTATATTTAGGATGAGATGATGATAATATAGTGGTTGTGTGATGGCTGCTTGGATAGAGTAACTTCAACTTCAGGAATTTCCTCACTTCTTGGAGCAATAGAACAGCCTGTTTGCCCTATCTGTTGAGCAGCAAGGCCCTCTTCCGTGTTTTATGCTACAGTTTTTGCATGAAATTTTCTAGCAATTTTTTTTTTCCTATTTTGTACGTAGCTTTAAGGAGTTGTAAGAGAACAAAAAAAGCAGCAGATAATCATATTTTGCAAAATATACGCCAATAAAGAACAAAACCTCCTTGACCTACCCTAAGGACCCCCACAATTATCAATACGGATTAGTTCAGCTGTTTCTGAATTTCATTTTCTGAACTACTCTGCTTATGCATCTACTACTTTTTGCTGGATTTTCCAGCAAACCATGGAAATTTTAAACCCTCACAATATCAACCCAAATATGTCTGCAGGTTCTTTGCAAATGTTATTAAAATATAAAATGGTTGTATATTAGTACACTTTTGCATCATTATGGAAAAGAATATCCTAGTTCCCTGTCTTTCAGGTACACTACACCCTAATCACAACACGAAAGCAGGAGTTCAAAAGTCAATCATAGAGCTGATGGCAGGGCCTCGTATTTACCATACTTTCAGTGGAAACATTTTCCTGAGTAGTAACAACGGGTTTTGGTCTGTTTTTAAGAGCAGCATTCCAGACCTAATCCCAGACTCACCACAATATGCTGTCTTTGATCGTTGCACAGGATCAAAAACTCAACTTGAATGTGTAAGTTAGTTTTGTGAACTGCAGAATTTATTGTCTGCTTTTTCCTCCTCTATGCATTTTCTTCTTAATGTTGCAAGACTTTTAAGTTTGTCCACCAAATGATATAAGACGACATAGTTAATGATAGTGTTACCAAAAATATCATTTCCTTTTTTAAAAAAGATATTTTTATAGAATTAAGTGCATGTCATTTTTTAGTATGATGTTTTATTTGCAAAAATGTAAATGATCTTTTCACTAAACAGCAAACAAAATGATGTATCTCTGGAAAATATGATAATGCTTTTTTAAGGATGTGCAGATGGTGCAGTTAGAACATCTGCAGCAACAGAGGATCTGAAGAGAACAGGAATTCTTTGAGAGGATGAGTTACTACCTCCAATCTATTTTTTTGCCATTTTTTCACAATGTTCTTTACTGAGAAGCATTCTCTACCCTGGAGTGCTCAATATTTGGCCTCTTTTCAGAGCTTCTACAATACTCAAGAGAAAATCTTAATTATAAAATCTATTAAACATTTTAATCAGTCCACAGTCCATTTTTCAAAATGTCATCCGCTCAGTTTTTTTATTTGCATCAAACAATGTTTACTTACACAAACAGAAAGCACCTTCATAAACAAGATTGTCATGTAATGGAGGAGGGTTAGAGAAGCTCAGAAAGGATGATCAGAGGTATGGTATGGTTTCATGATGAAGAATCACTATGTACTCTTGCACTTTTCATTCCAAAAAGAAAAAAAAAGCGAATATGTTAAAGATTTAAAAGACATTCCCCTTCAGGGAGAGGACAGTGTGGACTGACAGCTCACTGCCTTTTCAAGAAGTAAGGTGGACAAATGAAGCCAGCAGGAGGTGGGTTCAAGCTGCACAAAAGATGTGGTTGTGCTATGGAACTCCTTGACGTAGGATGTTTTATGGGACAGAAGCTCACACAGGTACAAGGGGACATTGAACAAAGCCATGGAAAAGAAATCCATTCAAGATTGCTAACTGCTTAGAAATTGCATCTGTTTTAGAAAATCTGCAAATGCCTGGAAGCTGGAGGAATACATGTGGAACATCATACAGCCTTGTCTTGTTTTTGTACTCTCCCCTAGACATCCCTTTTTTTCGTCCATTGATCTGATTACAGAGGTAGATGAATCCTTGGTCTAACTCTATGGGACTACTCTTCTGTTCACATAATTTGGTCCCCTTGATGGCAGAAATGGTTACATGCACAAATGTGTAGGTAAAAAATTAATTAAACTTATGAAGCAACTTTTAATGACCTTCCCTACCATTATATATCCTTCCATGTGTCAAGAAGAAACTGGATTATAGTGATTACATAGTAGGTGCCATGCTTGAAGATCATCAAGAAGATAGGGAGCACTTTACAAAAAATGGTCTCTGCCTAGACTATATGCCTGGTTTCATCTAGTCTAGATTACTATCTTCACAAAATTAAGACTTCTTAAATGTCAGACTTACTGGAAATCAAAGACAGTGAATGAACAGTAAAAAGTACTTCTTAAAACCAGTATTTCAAACATATTTTAATCTTCTTTGTAATCCAATTTTTTTCCCTGTTTATTATGCAAGTCCGGGAAGGACTTCTGTACTTCATCCTCTGTGAGTGAGGGCTTTGACGCTTCTATTACAGCTAATGCAGATGGTGAGAACACTGTAGCTGCAGGTGGCGACTCCAATTCCTTGAAAGGCCAGTGCAGACCGTGAGGGGGGCTATTTATTCCATGTTACACAGTGATCTTTTGTGGGCCAACTTCTCTTGGTTGTCTTGCCCAGATTTTGATTTCCAAATAGATTTTATAAAAGCCCTGAAATGGAAAAAAGAATTAAACAAAAACATACCTTCAAGTAAGTTTCCATAAATTGCTCTGAATCACAGAATGGTCAGAGTTGGAAGGGAGATCATCTAGTCCAACCCTCTGCTAAAGCAGATTCACCTAGAGCAGGTTGCACACAGTCATGCCCTGGCAGGTTTTGAATGTCTCCAGAGAAGGAGACTCCACAGCCTCTCTGGGCAGCCTGTTCCAGGGCTCTGTCACCCTCAAGGTAAAGAAGTTCTTCCTCATATTCAGGTGGGACTTCTTGTGTTGCAGTTTGTGCCCGTTACCCCTTGTCCTGTTGCTGGGCACCACTGAAAAGAGCCTGGCCCCGTCCTCTTGACACACGCCCTTAAGATATTTGTAGACATTGATAAGATCCCCTCTCAGTCTTCTCCAGGCTACACAGGCCCAGCTCTCTCAGCCTTTCCTCACAAGGGAGATGCTCCAGTGCCCTCATCACCTTCATAGCCCTCCGCTGGGCCCTCTCCAGCAGTTCCCTGTCTCTCTTGAACTGGGGAGCCCAGAACTGGACACAGCACTGCAGGTGTGGCCTCACTAGGGCAGAGCAGAGGGGGAGGATCACCTTCCTCGACCTGCTGGCCATGCTCCCCCTAATCCCCCCCAGGATGATCCCATGGCCCTTCTAGGCCACCAGGGCACGCTGCTGGCTCGTGGGCAGCTTGCTGTCCCCCAGAACTCCCAGGTCCTGCTCTGCAGAGCTGCCTTCCAGCAGCTCA
>JAVJGI010000062.1:5439649-5458358 GCA_035590275.1 Ibycter americanus
ATGCTTAGACATGACCTCCAGCATGGAGGTGAGTCTGACTGGCCTGTAGTTTCCTGAGTCTTCCTTCTTGCCCTTTTTGGAGACTGGAGTGACAATGGCTTTCCTCCAGTCCTCAGGTACCTCTCCTGTTCTCCATGACCCTTCAAAGAGTGACAGTGGCTTAGCAATAACATCTGCCGGCTCCTTCAGCACTTAGGGGTGCACCTCATCAGGGCCCATGGATTTGTGGGTGTCAAGTTTGCTTAAGTGATCTCTAACATGAATCATTCCCTTCCCATCCATGATCACTGTGACTGCTTTGCAAAGCACTTCTTTCCAATCTCCAGAAGCTTGTTCCTGTTTTCTTTACTGGCAATACAAATATTAAACTACAGAGAAACTTGACATGTTTGTCATCAGTAATACCGTATTTTGATCAAATAAAACGTAAATCACATTGTATGTTGTCCACCTACCAGTGAAGAATCATAAAGATCATGGCAAAGATCACACCAACAGTCACAATGGTTCCAGTTACCAGGCAAAACACCAGAATGGCATCTGTCGTTCTCCTTGATTGCCCTGTTTCTATTCTCCTTGATTTTTTTGCTTGCATTTCTGAAGAAAAGAAATACATGGTCATTATTATGTTCAAATTGTCAAATGAATCAGGCATTTAATCTGATGGACAGGACTGAAAAGGAGCAGGGCTTGATTATTTACTGTCTGACATCTTTCACAGCCTTCAGGCTTTTACTGTATCAGCAAAAGTTAGAATAGTGACATTTTATACCTTCTTTGCAAAGGCATATCTAACCAAGGAAGATGCAAAGAAACAGAGATCAAGGTGTATGGAGTGGGGGATACATGTCACTTAACAGCCATGAAACACAAAGAACTGCAATTCCTAAAGACAAGGAAAAAATTAAAGTGGGAAAGTATCTATTTGGTACATGTTAAGAATGACTAACATAACAATATTTTTGCTTTAAGAAATGCTTTAATGTTAAGATTTCAAGACATGTTCATGTAAGACACGATAGAGATATCGTTCATGTAAGAACGATAAAGACAGAAGAAATACCACGGCCTGTCTGCCACTCGAGGCAGGCTGACTTCTTTGTTTTGTGCCTGGTACCAGGTGCTCTGTCACCCAGGGCTGAGACATCAAGGTACCACCGTGCAACAGAAGAATTTTAACAATGGTAATTGCTGCAGTCATAATGATAATAATGAAACCAAAAGAGAGTATGCTAACAAAAGACCAGATTCAAGGACTTAAGTGCTGCTTTTCAGTTCCCTGTCTCTATCTAGGTCTGCAAAGCCTTTATTTAAAGCAAATAACCACTGAGCATGGAAAGAAGCTGTTCTGCATGGCCCAGAAATATATAGCAAGGAGCAGCTGCATGAAGCTGAGAAGTGAAAAATGTAGCAAGGACATCCAGTAAAAATGCATTTTGTAATGCTGCAGTCTGTTCAACCATTCACCTAAGGAAACTGAGGGCCTTGCCTTTACTTAGGCTGTTTCTCTAAGACCAGACGTACCAGTTAGGAGATGACTCTAACAAACAACCCAGGAAGCGTGAAAAATGCTGAAGATGGTCAACCAACTTCCTCCATCTGTTTTTTGACACTGGATAAAGAAATGCCTGGAAATCAAACCCAGTCGCCTTGTTCTGAAATTTACTTGACCTTATTTGTTCAGCCACATTCAACCAAATCAATCAACCATCAGGCATCTTGCCAGATCCCTCCAACTTTGACAATTTTACATGAGCCAACTCTAATTTATCTTTCATTTTCCCTCATGCAGTTTCTAAAACTATAAGGTGCAATCCCATTGCTGACTGGTATGCAAGATTCATGTTCACACTGGTAGGAATTCTGTGTAGCAGAATGACTGCAGGAAAACCATTTCTATTTCTATTTCATTTCTACTTCTATATAAGGTCCTGTGCCACTGTCATCACTGTAGTATCTAAGCAACTCGTCCATCACATCATTTGAGTTTCACTCTTCTGCATCGCAGAATTTTCATTCTGATATTCTTACACCACAGCTCATCTATATGATTCTCCTGATCTTTCTGCAAGATATAGGACAGATAAGAATGGTGAACTGGCTGAGAGTATCTTACATAGTAAGTCTGAATACTGGGTTTTTCATACAATGTAAAGCCACTCACTTTTAAACTAATTGACATCACTGGACTGTGTCTTTTTAGAATTACATGCAGTTGTAGGGAATGGAGGTTATGAAAATTATCTTTGATTTTGTAATTTCATTAATGTAATATATTAGATGTGAACTTAGAACTCTAAGAATATCTCTGTTTACAGGCTGTAACAGGAGCCTGTTGAAGAGAAAAGCAAGTTTTATGTTATCCACAGCTAGTCCACTCAAGTTTTCTTCCTAGGCAAGAAATTCTTCCAATAGCCAAGAACCAGAACTGCCCAAGAGACAACCTGATAATACAGAGGGAATGCACTCCAAGTAAACACGTGTTTAAAATGCAAGCAGGAAGCAGGCAGAAAAGCAGCTTCCCAATAAGCTGGTTCACAATGAGCAAAGATTGATTCACATCAGGTGCACTTTTAAGCGCTGTCTGCACTCCTAAAGTCCAGGCAACACTCCCAATTAGTCAGTGAGAATTTTGCCGCAGACAGAACATGCCTTAAAAACATCCTCAGCTTACAGTTAAGGTTACAAAGATGTATTTAGTAAAAATAGGAAGAACAATTTTTTTTTGAAACGTGTGAAGTCTAGTTCAATGACTTTCAACTTGAAGTCCACAGCCCACTGCGGGTCTGTGGACTACTTCACTATAAAGAATGATGAAAAAAAGCACTATCATATATATTTCCAAATTATATTGTAAAACAATCCCTAAAACTGTGTGCATTCCACTATAAAAAAGAGAGAAAAAAGAGACTGATAACATATCTCACAGTTTCAAGCAGATTGCCTCCAACCCTTACTGAAAGCTTGGCATTCTTACCTTACCTGTTGATTATTTATATTCATATTTACTAAAAAAGGAATGCACATCAATGAAATGCAAGGCGGGGATACTGCAGTTAGATTGTAGGCACTGTTGGATCTAAACTATGAAGATCCATTTACTTATGCAAGTCTGAACAAGACAGGAAGGAAGGAAAAGAAAGAATGCTCAGATTTAGCATTTAGCTTCCATCAGGGCTTGCTGATTTGAGGCCAGCCCTGTGGCAGAAACCCCAGAGTTTGTGTGGTCCCAGTGCTGGTCATGGCTTACAGAAGCCTTTCCAACAGCTCAGATGGTCCAAGCACTGCACACTCCCTCTACCCCAGTCACTATCTGCTATGCCAATGCAGGGACAACAGGCTGGATTAAAGGAAACAAAAGCATCATCTGTATAGCCACTACCTGCTGCTAAGAAGCTTGACAGCTTTTTAACCTTCTTTGTGCCATCAGAACAGGACCTTAGAAAGTGACTGCTTTCTTATTTGGGCTGAAAGAGATACATCACATACCTCCTTCACACCAAGCACCAGAGCAGGTTAGCAGGACACACTTTGCTGTGGTGTGGCCCAGCAACTATATTTGCATTGTATACCACAGTTCAACAAAGCTGTTTTGATTTCTATGCAGTGCAGTGCATCTCTGGGCTGTCCTCTGCCTTTACGGAACCCTCTCCCCTTTAACTTCTTAAATCCAAATACATTCAGAAGCATCTGTTGCCACTGCTAGCATTTCCCTCCAGAAAACATCAGCAATACAAATTCTGTCTCTGCATTCCATTCAGTCATTTCTTTAATAAGAAACAGATTCATAATAATGTAAATCATGTACATCAAGAAAGTGGAACACCTGCTTTTTCAGCACCATTTCTGTCCAAAGGAAACCCAGTACTTCTGCCAGTAGCACTGTTCCTCTTTATCCTCCTCTTCCCCTGGGTTTTTCATTGGGCTGGAGTTCCTCCTAGACCATGATATTGACTGTACAGCAGTGCTCCATTTACAAGCCAATGCTCAACCAATTGTTTACATGGTCCAGCAGCCAACAGCAGTTCTTTCCACCACTTTTCAGATCCAGAAAGTATGTATCAGTTTGGCAGAAAGGAATGAGATTTTGCCTCTGCAGACTGTTTTATTTCCCCTTAATATAATAGTGATGCATAGCTTTTTTGTTTTCCTTCTAGATTATCTATAAGCCTTTTTCTATGTATCAAAAAAGGATGGATATATGCTAATGGGACAGTACGATCACAACACACAGAGGAGATCCAGGCTGTTAATCTTGAGGACTGGGGTTGCCCATTTCATTTCTGTGCAAATGCAAGGACAACATGGCCATGCTGATTACATGTTTGTACAGTAGCCAGTTACAGAGTTCTGTACAGAGCTGTGTACTTTTCTGTACAGGGAGGCTCTGGCACTGAAGTAATCAGCAGAAATGAAGAGAGATGTGGGCTAGAACAGCCTCTGAAACACAGAAACACTATTGCCTCCATCTTCTCCACAGAAGTGCCACTAGACACACACCCCAACTCGCTCTCTCACTCATGAGAAGCGTGGAGCTTGGAGCACAGCTGGGATCTCAGTAGGCTGACACCCTTCAAATAGCATCCTAATGAGGATCGTTCTCTGTTCTTGCATTCCTGCCTTGCAGAGTCCTCCATCTTCACAGAACTATTATTAGTACATATGAATAAACCACCTTCCAGCTCCAAAGTCTTCACAAAACACCAAACAACACAACAGGTGGGAGTGCGAAACAAATACCCTTCAATGTTTCAGGGTAGTGATTTAGTAAAAGGAAATACAGAAAAGTCAGTTATTAAAAGACGGGATTTTCCTTACATAGATTCCAATAATTTTTGATGAGGATAAAATACTTTTTTTTGCCCTGTTCTCTTGCTATAAAAGACAAAGAGAACCCATAGGTCTGAACAGTTCTGAAAACAAAAGGAAGAGCCAAATTACGAAAAACAACTCACTTATGCAAAAACGTCATTATGACTGTTCATCAAAAGGTCACCGAGAAGCACGGTGATCACTGGTAAAGGACACATGGAAGTTCTCTGTGCATAGATTTAAAATTAACTCATACAAAGTTTTGCCACATGGCAAATACACACAAAGTCCTGTGAGGTTTTACATTTGCAACATGTCTTCCCTCCCCCCACCTCACATGCCTCAAAATCTGAAGCAGAAAGTGTCACAATATGTATTTTCAAGTGGTGTCTTTGGGGCCAGGCTTGTAGGTGGTGTTGCTGAATCTGGTCACTGCTGTTCACATGGGTGAAACATCAGAGCACTAGAAAGAGGAGGAACGATGAGACAAAAGCAAACACATTTGCCCTTTGTCGGCTATCTTGATAATTTTTAGCTCTGTTGACAATTTCAAGGCTTTCTCTCTAGGAAAGTGCCAACAAGAAAGGCCAGCCATGGAGCAAACACGTTTTCACTTCCCCTGCCATGTCCTGTAGTCCTGGCATGAAGAAATGTACCTCTGTGGAATAGTGAAAGGAGTGATCTAGGTGATGAGAAAGATGAAATACATAAACTTAAGCTTATTGACTTGACTGAGGCACAGAGATCGTCAGAATCCCCTCAGCTGGATTAAAAAGAAAAGAGTAATTTAGGAGGTAATAGAAAGGACGCACTCTTTTCTTGACTAAAACTGATTTGTCCATTCAGCTGGTTCAAATACCCCTCCCAAAATATATACAAGACCCTCTCCCCACAGACGGTTTGGCCTGCTGTACTGGGTGCCGGTGTCCAGGCAGTGAAGGGCTGCCAGGTGGCCTCTGTGAGACTCGTCACTTAGGGACGTGGTTTAGTGGTGGACTTGGCAGTGCTAGGTTAAGGGTTGGACCTGATGATCTTAAAGGTCTTCTCCAACCTAAATGATTCTATGATTCTATGATTCTACAGCCCACCTGGGTGGGGCTGGCAGCCAGCCAGGGTAAGCCCACCACACCTGCCCAACTTGGGCTGACTAGAAATCTCTGTAGCCAGTTTTGGATGCTCGAAAAAATCCAGTTCAGTCCTGCAGATTACCTGAAAGGGGAAAATTTTGTCCTGTTTCTGATACTGATTTTGTGATTCTGCTCTTCTTTACCTTTCAGCTTGGAGACCAGATAGATAAATGGCAAAGAAAAAGATGTTCACTCAAAGGACAGACTTAGATTTTCTGGAGTAGATAGAGAAACCATCTTGCTTGACAGGGGTGATAAACTTGTCTCAAATTCCCCAACCCTCATTTCAAAATGTCTTTCAATGAGGAACTGGGACAGGCATCATTGTACCATGGGCAGAAACATTAGCCCTTTCCAGAGTCTGAACAACACAGCAAGCCACACTCCCAGATGAACGGAGCAGCTCTGCAAAATACAAGGCAGCAGCTAAGAAAATCTACATCCAAACACAAGGAGTCTCGCCGCATGCACTGATGCTGTCAGAAGGATCTTTCTCATTTCCTCCCAATCCTGTTGGAAATCCTGATCTGGCTAGACTTCTGATCATCCACAGTGAGCAAAACTAGATCTGGTACATTCTCAACCAAAACTTAAACTAATAACTTCTTCTATGTATCTAATTCAGAGTTAATAATTTCTAAAGTCCAAACAATGTCACTCCTGGGTAAGCAAAACCCAGAAACTCTTTTGGGCATCTACACACCTCTGTACAAAGCCAAAGGAGGCTGATGTGGCACTAAGCAGAACAATCCATTCCTTTTAAGCTACTTAATAAACCTTAGAGCTTGTCTTCCTCAGATTTCTGTATAGTCCTAAATATTTCCTAACTCAATAAATCTCAGTCCTTGTAAGAGGTTCTCAGTGGGTATGTCTGTTAGGCGTGTTTCATCTGACCACTTTTCACCAACACTACTCAGTCACAGCGTAAACACAAGTGTGTGAGTCGTCCTATTGATGACTCACCTACTCAAGTCAATGGAACCACTTGCATGCTTAAACCTAAAACAGATTATATGCTATGCTAATTCAGGTCTCAAAAAGGAAGTTTGCTCTGCACAAAAAGGAATGTAGAGACTGAATAGTGGGAGAAGGAAAAACAGAAAACAGCTTTGGGTGTTTTGTGACTGCCAGATGCATTTAGAAAGTGAATAAACAAATTCCATGTTACTGTACAGTAGCAGAAAGGACCTCAATAGATATACAGGAAATAGCCTATCTTACTGAAAAGAAAGGAAAAAAAAGCAGGATTCCCAGGCCAGGCAGTTTTGCCTGGGTAAACAACATGAAAGGGAGAAACTTGGGGAGGGGTATCTCCAAGGATTTCTTTCTTTCTAGTCTGCCATAATTTTGCCTGAGACGTAAATCTACATTATTTCAGGAAAAACTTTAAATTTTGATGAGCAAGGCAATTTCACACTTTCTCTGATTGGGAAAGATTGAGCTTCCGTGTGGCTGTTCTCATGGTTTGAGAAAATCAGCACACTGCTACCTTTCCTGATGAAGTCAGCAAAAATCCCATTAGCAGAGGAGGTAAGTAGATAGTACTGGGGAACTAGTTTATGATGTATTCTTTTTCATGTTAAAATTTGCTACATCCATTGTGTATAGATGACTACTAAAAGACAAACCCAAAAGGTTGTTTTCCTGCTTCATTATTGAAGTGGAAAGGAAACTTAAGTGCACAGACCATGCTCTGCTGGTGCTATGTGGCTTAGTGAGGCAAAAAGTACTCTATGTTAATCAACCTGGATACAGTAAAAAATAAGCAGGTAATAGGAAAACCTCCTAATTTTAGCTTGAATTTTTACAAAGGATAAAGAAAATACTCATTCCTACCACGAGGAACCTCTTCATTCCCATTCTGTCATTTCCTTTTATATGTCTCTTTTATTGGCCTGCATTTCATGACAGTCATTACCACAGTGCACAAGCTCCTGCCTATATACTACCGGTGACATGCAATCTTACGAAGATTGAGTACTACATAAAAAACACAAGGCCATATCACTAGAAGACTGTAAGCATCTCTGTGAACTTACCAGTTGTTGCGTAGACTGTGTATTTTACAGAGGCAATTATAATTCCATTTTCTTGAGTATCACACTGGAAAGTAACCGAACGGGTACCTCTGCAAACTTCCATAACAGCTGAATCATTGGGAAGAATGTGTGTTGTCTAGCCATATATAAAAGAGAAGAAAAAAAAAAGGGGGGGGGGGGGGGTGTTGTAATTTTTCAAACAAGTCTGCAAAGATGAGTTGCATTGTGTCAGACGCACAGAAAAGTGCTTATTATACTCCAACAGCTTTCAACCTGTCAGGACCTCTTGGCCCCTGGGAAAATTCTGCCATCTCTTCAGCACCTCCTACTCAAACACCTGGGAAGGGCAATGTGGTTGTGACCTGCTAACACGTATAAGCTCACCAGCCACTATGCCCCGTTTTTCTAAAATAGCAGTAAACATTACTCTCTAAAATTATTTCCCTCACATGAACAGGAAAGTGAAGCTGCGTAAAGAAGCAAAGCTTTGTGAGTCCTTGTATTACCAACTTTCCAGTCAGAAATCAGGCCTTATTTGCATTATAACAGCAAAGGAAATAATCTGCCCAGAAGTCTGAACAATTCAGATGGAGCATGTGGTAAATGCATGCAGTATGCAATTTTTCTGCACAAAGTGGGATTCAGTTACTCACCTTGCTTGGAATTAACATCTTCCAAACATATTTAAATCGATTTTCAGGAGGTATATAAAAACAAGGCATCTTCACACAGGCAAGGCCCTCAGAAATTGGTATTCCCCCTATAGGAGGAATTTTAAATTAGGTACATCATTATTTAATTAAATAGGTTCATCATCAACTATATGAAACATCTCTGTATAGATCATAAAGTTCATAATTCTGTAAACCACTGAATGTTACTTGGAAATTATGCTTTCCCTTAAAATTACTTAAAATACTTTTTGCTTGGTCTAATGTCTGGAACAAAGTACATAGCAGAAAAACAGTATTTTACAGGAACTTGAAATCCAGCACACATAAGTACAGAAACGAACTCTGAAACATTACCGGATTGCTTAACAGGGTTATTAGAGGGTGGAATGCAACCATTTCATTCCACTTCCACCATGCTAACAGAGAATAAGGATGTTTCCTTTGAATCAACATATTTACTACAGATTACCATATCACAGTGTTCCACTTACATCCACAGTCTGCTGGCCCCTGGCACTCCTCCACACGGACAATACATTTTGCTTCAGTCCCAGGGCATCCACTGGTTAACAGAACTTCTCGAATGCCAATACCTATGAGGGAAAAAAAAAGTCTTTCACTCTGAATTTCTTAATTTCCTTCATACTCTGTTTTTGCTTTCTCTTTCTTTATCCTGGATGTTAATATGTATCTACCAAATACCAGGCAAAACAGATGTTCTCAGAGTGCCTGCTAAAGCTATCTCATGTTGGTGTCTAAGATTTCATGACAACATCTACTTCTGTCAGACTCTGCACACCAGGGACTGAGATTCTTAGAGTCATCATGTGTCAGAAAAAGAATTGAAAATTAATTCAAAACTTTTCTTACAGAAAAAGAATTTGAAAAGAAACTAATATATGTTCTGCAAAACCATTAATTCACTTTAACTATCAAAGCACTCGGGCTCCTGGCCTTTAAATGCTCAAATCAGATGGCACAGAGAATACTGTACAGACTGCCGACTCAGTCTGCCTCCAGTCTTGTGACTGAGTGTCTTCAACTCCCACCAAGGTCAACAGAAACTGAAGGCACAAAAAACCTCCTGGCATAATAGGGACCAACAGTGAGGGATACCACCAACAGCCTCCAAAATGAAGCCTCTCAGAGAATGGAGGCTGGTGGAGAGTAACATAGGGCTTCTCATGAGAAACAGGTGAAAACAAGTGTTGACCACCTGCAACATGGAGGGTCCTACTGAAGACAAAGAACGGGAGGTAACCTATTACAAATGTGTAAAGTTAAGGAAAATTCCTACACAATGTTCAAGGAAGCAAAAACCTGTTCACTTTCACTACCAGGATTTCAATGGGAACATCCTCATTTTAACAATTACGAACAAATTCAAAACAAGTGCTGTAACTGTTTTTGCCAAAAAGTGTGTACACAGTTCATTGGAATGACATAGCTTGTGGGGGAGGCAGGAATAATATGCTTAGGCCCAGTAAACACTGAAGGTTTTGCCATTTTTCCAGAAGCATTTTGTTTACTAATAGGCATGGAAAGAGAAAGTTAACCCTCCCTTGCAGGAGAAAAATAAATAGGAAATTGGTGTGAGTACTGCATTTATGATGCATCTGCCTTCCTTAAATGCGTATTATATAAACCAATGGATTTCAGAATGTCTCAGAGATATCATGCAGCTTGTGAAACAGAACTTCAAGTGACAGAGGGAGACAACACCACTTACTGAAAATGACACAAAACAAGGATTGTTCCCCTCTCCAGAGAATGTCTCATCTCATGGATGCAGAGACACAGAGGTGTAAATGGCAGTGAACTGACATTTTTATTAAAGGCATTCCTCTTTCTTCAGTGACATGTAGGTTTTTTAGCTAACAAAAAAGACAGGAAACCTATGAAAAGCCAAAAGGCTGGGTACTGGGCTAACTGTAGTCACATTCATCAGGAAAAATCTCACCATGTCTTATCTATGGGAATAATAAAATGTGAGAAGTACATCATACTCAAAAGGGTTCATGAAAAAGTTCTTTTGGTACTCCTCTGCCTCTTCCTTTTGGACAGCTTTTCCTTTCATTCCCATGTTTCCTTTCCCCACCTCAGTATTAGCTGCCAATGCTGATGAAATTAATCTCCTGAGATGCCTGACAAATGAAGTCTTAACTTCAACAAGTCATACAAGTTAACCTAACAGAAAACTGGCCACAATGCAGTAAAATAAATTACCTAAATGAAATTCACCATAGAGAAATGTAAATTAGACTGGGGTAGAAGTGGTAAAGAAGGATGATCCACAAAGAACTGGATGCTTAGCAATACAAAAAAAGCAGTTACAAGACAAATCTAGAGGTAAGAGTGGTCAAAACATTTAGACCACAAAGAGACTAAGGCAAAATTGAGGCAAGTATGACAAGGTATCATTAAATATGTTTTAATTATGCTTTAATGCCTCTGTAACTGGCTATGACTACAAAAGCAATGGATCTGAGCCACAGCATTACTGGGAAAAAATTAAGAAAATTGAGTCAGTTCAGAAAGCAAGAAATACAAAGGGCTTGATAGATGCATCTAGAGAATAAGGACTGTGAAGGAGACAAAGAGCTTACAGCTTTACCGGAACAACTAGTAAATGTAAAATCATAGAATCATACAATGGTTTGGGTTGGAAGGGACCTTAAAGATCATCTAATTCCAACCCCCCTGCCACAGGCAGGGACACCTTCCACTAGACCTGGTTGCTCAAAGCCCCATCCAGCCTGGCCTTGAGCACTCCCAGGGATGGGGCATCCACAGCTTCTCTGGGCAATCTGTGACAGTGCCTCCCCACCCTCACAGTAAAGAACCTCTTCCTAATATCTAATCTAAATGTACCCTCTTTCAGTTTAAAACCATGACCACTTGTCCTATCACTACATGCCACTGTAAAAAGTCTCTCTGCAGCTTTCTTGTAGGCTCCCTTTAGCTACTGGAAGGCTGCTACCAAGCCTCCCTGGAGCCTTCTCTTCTCCAGGCTGAGCAACCCCAGCTCTCTCAGCCTGTCTTCATAGGCATTCCAGCCCTATGATCATCTTCATGGCCCTCCTCTGGACTGAGTCCAAGAGGTCTATGTCCGTCTGCTGGGGACCCCAGAGCTGGACACAGTACTCCAGGTGGGGTCTCACGAGAGCAGAGCAGAGGGGGATAATCAGCTCCCTTGACCTGCTGGTCACGCTTCTTTTGATGCAGCCCAGGACACAGTTGGCTTTCTGGGCTGCAAACATACATTGTCGGGCCATGTTGAGCTCCTTGTCAACCAATACCCCCAAATCCTTCTTCTCAGGGCTGCGGCAAATCCATTCTCCACCCAGCCTGTATTTGTGCTTGGGATTGGGCCAATCAATGTGTAGGCCCTTGCACCTGGCCTTGTTGAACTTCATGAGGTTCACACGGGCCTCCTTCTCAAGCCTGTCAAGGTCCCTCTGGATGGCATCCCTTCCCTCCAGCATGTTGACTGCCCCACACAGCTTGGTGTCACTGGCAAACTTGCTGAGGGTGTACTCAATCCCAGCGTCCATGTCGCTGACAGAAATGTTAAACAACACTGGTCACAATACCAACCCCTGGGGAATACCACTCATCACTGGTCTCCACTTGGACATCAAGCCACTGACCGCAGCTTTTTGACTGTGACCATCCAGCCAATTCCTTATCTACCATGTGGTCCATCCATCAGATCCCTGTCTCTCCAATTTAGAGACAAGGATGTTGTGTGGGACAGTGTCAAAAGCTTTGCACAAGTCCAGTAGATGATGTCAGTGCCTCTTCCCTTATCCACCAACACTGTAACCCCGTCGTAGGTGGCCACCAAATTTGTTAGGCATGATGTGCCCTTAGTGAGGCCATGCTGGCTGTCACCAATGACTTCCTTATTTTCCATATGCCTTAGCATAGTTTCCAGGAGGATCTGCTCCATGATCTTGCTGGACACAGAGGTGAGACTCACTGGCCTGTAGTTCCCCGGGTCTTCCTTTTCTCCCTTTTTAAAAATAGGGATTATGATTCCCCTTTTCCAGTCAGTGGGAACTTCACTGGACTGCTACGACTTCTCAAATTCGATAGATAGTGGCTTAGCCACTTCATCCGCCAGTTCCCTCAGGACCCACGGATGCATCTCATCAGATCCCATGGACTTGTGCACCTTGAGGTTCTTTAGATAGTCTTGAACCTGATCATCTCCTACAGTGGGCAGTTCTTCATTCTCCCAGTCCCTACCTTTACCTTCTGCGACTTCGGTGGTATGGCTGGAGCACTTGCCAGTGAAGACTGAGGCAAAAAAGTCACTGAGTACCTCAGTCTTCTCCATGTCCTGGGTAACCATGTCTCCTGTTTCCTTCCAGAGAGGGCCCACACTTTCCCTAGTCTTCCTTTTATCACCAACATATCTACAGAAGCTTTTCTTGTCACCCTTCATGTCCCTGGTAAGATTTAATTCTATCAGGACTTTAGCTTTTCTAACCTGATCCCTGGCTACTCAGACAATTTCTCTGTATTCCCCCCAGGCTACCTGTCCTTGCTTTCACCCTCTGTCAGCTTCCTTTTTAGTGTTTGAGTTTGTCCAGGAGCTCCCTGTTCATCCATGCGGGCCTCCTGGTGGTTTTGCCTGACTTCTTGTTGGGATGCACTGCTCCTGAGTTGGAGGAGATGATCCTTGAATATTAACCAACTTCCTTGGACCCCTCTTCCCTCCAGGGCTTAACTCCATGGTACTCTACCAAGCAGAAGAGGCCAAAGTCTGCTCTTCTAAAGTCTAGGGTAAACATACCATGCATTGAACAGCTCAGACTAGAATGAAAGCTATGAACATGATCTGAACTCCAGATATGAGATGATGCCTTTTTCTTTTTTGTTAGAGCTTTCCTTTCCTGATTCTTCAGTAAGATCATACAATTTTCAGAATTAAAGAGGTTAAACATATTGTATTGGGTCTGGCTGGGATGGAATTAATGTTCCCCATAGCATCCCTTATAGTGCTGTGCTTTGTATTTGTAGCTGGAACAGTGTTGATAACACACTGATGTTTTGGCTACTGCTGAACAGTGCTCCCACAGCATCAAGGCTGTCTCTTTGCACCCTCTCCAAAGACCAGTAGGCTGGGAGGGGGCAAGAGGCTGGAAGGGGACACAGCCAACACACCTGACCCAAACTGACGAATGGGATATTCTGTACCATACAATATCTTGTTCAGCAATAAAAGCTAAGAGACTGGGGGGGAGAGTGCTTTTTTATTAAGGTGTTTTTCTTCCAAAGTAACCACTGTGAATACTGAGGCCCTACGTCCTAGCAAGTGGCTGGACATCACCTGCTGATGGGAAGTAGAGAATAATTTTGTTTGTTTGTTTCCTTTGCTTCTGTGCACAGCCTTTGCTTTTCTTTATTAAACTGCCTTTATTTTGACCCATGACTTTTTCATCTTATTTTTTCCCCCTTTCCCACTGAGGAGGGGAGTGATCGAGTGGTTTGGTAGACACCTGGCATCCAGCCATGGTTAACCCACCAGAACATTAACTCTGAGGGACCAAAGATAAAACTGAGACAAAATCTAGTGAAACTCCCTGGAAATACAGAACATTTGAGACATCTGCTAGAGGGATGGGACATAAGGAGCAGTTTCTTAGTATCCAAAAGATGTGTGCATCAGAGCAAGTGAGGTTATTAAGAGTATGGGGATACATATACAGTATTGGTATACAGAACATATAAGCAGATTTGACATTATGAAGTGAAGAAAGATAGATATTAAAGTATGTAGAAGGAAAAAAATCTCCTAGACCCACAACATCCTAAGATGTGAAACAGGAGGGGATCAAGGAAGTTCTAGCACGTGAAAAAGTGACCGGGGAAAAAAAAGGCATACTCTAGAAAACATCAGATTCATGGGGGCAAAACCTTAGTTTTCTCTGTGGTCTTATGAGAAGCTGAATTTGTTCAGAGAAAAATTAATAGCATTTCTGATTCAAGGCTGCTTCCTAAGCAATAAAATTACCACCTCAGAGCAGTTTCTATCATCACCCCAAACACAGAGATGTCTTCTTAAGGCTCATCTCATCTTCCCTCTCTCCCTTCCTACTCCAGAATGATACCTCTTCTCGCCATTGCACAATTTATAAATTGTATAAATGTGGAATACAGAACAGGCTACTGCAGGCAAGCAATTTTTTGGCAATATTGTATGTGGGAAGACATCTGTGAGAAGCATCAGAAGATCTTTCATCTTCTGAACATCTCACAGATGTTCACAAATAGCGAAAATTGTTACTTTGGGGAAGGCAGCTCATGTGCCAATAAACGTAGGGAACTGGTTTAAAATAGGAGCTTGCAGGCTGTGAAATTAATAAAACAACAGATCTGACCTAAACTCCTAATGACAATCAGCCTGATTGTTTTTGTTAATTATAGTTATTGGCAATTGAAACCAATGAGAGGTGAACAAGGGCAAGCAAATTACAACTGCTAAATTGCTACAGTTAGCACTTTTTTTTTTTCCCAAAAACAAATGACAATATGTTTTATTCATCTGCTTTACTACTTACCGCATGTAACTGTGCATACTCCAAATTCTACTTCCGTGGACACAGTGGCGTTCAGACCTGAACACAAAGTCTAAAGTTACATCTTCAATACAATGACAGGGGTGGAAATTCCCAATTAACAGGAAACTCACTCCTTTAAATCTCTGCTACTTTTTAGTTGAAATGTGAAATTTGTCAACATTTTTTCTTTCACTAACTAGATGAGAAAAACAAGGCATTTATGAAAAATTTATCATAAAATCCAGTCTGAATGGCATTCATATTTAAACCTTAAGATGATTCTTTAAAAGGAAAAACCCCATATTTTTCTTATAAAGCAGACTATGATGTTAAATTAGGCTACTGAATGCTCTGGGAAGTGCAGTGTCTAGGTTCTACGCAAATTATAGGTCTTCCCTGAAAAGAGTTAAGAAAAATTTTCATGAAACAATATTCAGTTAACTCATTTCCTTGTTCTTTCTGGCTAATGTGTGCCTTCCCACATGATTTTTTTCCCCATCACACTTCAAGGTCAAGTTTAGACAGCCAGCACAAAGATGAGTCAACCAGGTACAGTATTTTAATTAGGTACTGGCGTTTTAATCACTGTGATTGGGTTCCTTCCATTTTTTAATGGTACTTTGAGGTTACAGACTGGGTTTCACAGAATGTACAAAAGCAAAAGGTTCTTGTCTCCATCTGGGATTCAAATCTGGATTATATATTTCATTCCTAATAGCATGCAATTTGAATGTTTGTTTATAAGGATGGTGAGATACAGTAACTGTTTCATAGAGAAACTAACTTAGTGAAACTCCTTTGGAAATTATTCATTAAATAAGCAATAGGTCTTTTCAATTCTTCCAAATGCAAAGATAAAGTCACTATGACTGTTTTTACAAGTCTACACTGCCAGTCCCGCCTACTCAGATTATTTTTTTCTGATAACAAATACTCACCAATGTAAAGTTTGCTTTCACTGTCTCTCAGTTTTTTATATTCAAGATTTATGTTTACAAAATGTTATTTCTGTGCAGCAATGCAAGTTTATATATCACTTCTTGCTACTAAATCTCTGCGTAACATTTACATTTTTCACACACTATCCAAAACTTTAAATTTCGCAGGTTGAAAGGAACAGATCCATTTTTCTTGCAGTCAGGGATACACAAATATAAAACCTTTATTCCTCCATTGTCAAGGATTTACACTACAGCAGCACGGTGCATTCTCCACAATGATATGCTGATATCGAACACTTTTTCCCAACATTATAAATAAGCCATCAAAATCTTACTCTCCTGCTATCTCTAACTGTCTCTATGGTTTTGACATTTACTTCAGCATATAAGCTGTGCTCGTCAGAACAGTCTTCTAGCGTATGCACAACAATCCTTAAACAGTAGCTATCCAGTTGAATGATAAAAAATCCAACCTTAGCCAAAACATAAGGAAAAAAAATGATTATATTAAAATCCTATGAAAACAAGAGACAACCTTTAAAACAGCTAGTGTATCCTCAAACTCTATCTCTAATGAGCCTTAAAAAATAACAACTTCTTTAGAAGATGGTACCCACCATGGACATCTATCATGTTTCCCTTAGCTTCTTTTATAACGGGACAGTCATTCAACTGTCTTGTCTAACAACAACTAGCACAGCACAGCAGAGAGAAGGAGGAGAACTTAAGGATCCTGTCTACAGTCTAAATACAGTCCTGTTTAAAAATACCTGTTTTCAGCTTGGTACAACATGAGTTGCGCTTGTTCACTTATGCAGAATAAACATAAACATGCAAAAATGAATGGGGCTAAGGCAGCTTCAGATGATGTTAATTCTCAACAGATTTCTGATGATTCATATCAGCTTATGGTAAGACCCTAACCACTACCCTGAAAGTAGGCATTACTGTAATTCAATTTTGAGGTGACAAGCTGAGTGTAGCCACAGCAGGATGTCATCAAGTCTGAATGGAGAAGCTGCCATTTCCCATCCAGACACAAATTTAAAGGAAAAAAAAAAAAAAAAAAAGAAGAAGAAAAAGCTTTAGAAACAAGCAGAGACACAAAATTTCAGATATTACTAATAAAAGCCTGAGGGACTTTGCTAACCAGTGAAAGCAAACCTCTAATTATAGGTGAAGATATCAACTTTCAGGATGCTTCTGGCTTCAGGAGCACCACAATGCACAACATGGCTCTTCTGTCAGAGATTCATAATGATGAACTGACTATAACTCTAAATAAAAAAGTTACTGTAAGTAATACTCCAAATAACATTTTAAACACATCTAAACATTAAAAGCTGACTTGTTCTAAATGAGCAAGTTGATCAGGAATCACCAATCCTGATTTCTGATTTAATGAAATTTTTTTAAAAAGCAACAAAAAGAAACTTTGAAGGAAACAGGATCAGATTCAATGATAAACCTCTGGATAGCATAACACTTTTTATATGAAACTTCCATGCCAATATCATAATACAAAGTTTTGTATTGCTTCCTTTACTTGCATTTCCTTTGTACATTTTAAATGAACCAAAATGTTAAGACAGCTCCTGGTAAGAAACTACAGATCTTTCTACTTATATGAGAAGGCTGGTTCCAGTTGCATCGGGTTCAAATAAAAAAAAATAGCGTCAGCCCTATGCAAAACGAATTATGTATATATCTTCCATTAGCATTAATAGGAGTTATATATGTAAATCCCACACATGCTGAGATAAGACTGTGCTAAGGAACTGCATTTACATTCCTGTCAGGGGGCTGCAATTAGTACCAGCGCAGCAAAGGCAGTCTGTATTCCTCTCTACATTTGGAAGCCTTGTAAAACCTATGTAGAACAGAAATCTTTGCCATTGTACACCATTTTAATTACAAGCCACATCACAGTCTATATGCAGAATATTTTGATAAACACTTAAAAAGCCCACAGAAGTCCTACCAAAAATGTCAAAGAGAGAGCACATGAAGTCATGGTTTTGAACCCCGGGGGAACTTGCTCACTCCTGAGCTGGGCATCTCATTCTCGCCAAGGCTTGTGGCTTTAGTACTTACGGGGTCCTGAAGGTCAAAGTGGAGCGGGGAGGGGGAGCAGCACTGCTCCGTCCCCAAAGCGACACCCCAAGGGGCAGCTCAGGGGACGGAGGCTTCCCGGGGCGGAAATCTTTCCGTGGGCAACTGGCTCTGCACTTGCCTACACGCGAGCTGTGCGCCCGTGCGGCTCGTTGCCCGAGGCGAGGCCGAGGGGGGCTGCAGGGGTTCCCGGCGGCCCGGCGCCCACACCCGCGGCTACCAGAGCAACAGGCGGATCTGGCGCCTTCCCCGCCTCCCCAGCACACCCCGCACCCCGCCCGGAGGGCTCCCTGTGCTGCCTGGCTCCGAAAAGCGCTGAGCCGGCTCCGAAAAGCGCTGAGCCCGCTCCGGCACCTTCCCGCTGCCTGCGTGTGGCAGCGGGGAGGGCTCGCTGCACCCTGGCGGGGATTACGCGCCGCTGGGGCGGCACGGCTG
>JAVJGI010000062.1:5458786-5489923 GCA_035590275.1 Ibycter americanus
GGCCTGGCGGGCCTCCCGCCTCCGGGCTGCCGCGCGGGGTGCTCTGGAGGCCCCGGGGCCGCAGGCTGAAGCCGGTGGCCGCCGTGAGGGCAGTTTGCGGCCACTTCGTTTGCTGTCAGGCCTGACTTCGTGATAAAACTGGCGGCAAACTTCGCAGCACCCGAAGGATCTGCCTGCCTGTTAAAGGCGGGCCTGAACAGTGACGTTCGTTGTTGCAACTGAAGCATCCAGTTCTTCTCCAAAGTCCAGAAAAGGCAGATTTAGATTCAAATTCTTGTGGCTGACTCCAGTTTCTTCAAATGCTACCTTAGGTTTCCCACAGCACCTTTCAAGCCCCAGTATGCCAGAGCCCCGTGCAAACCGGGGCAATGCCCCTGCGCTCAGCACAAGGGCAGTGGAGTGCGGTGGGCACACTGGGCAACAGCTCTGAGCGAGGTGCCGGGCCAGCAGGTGGAGAATACAAGAACCTGCTTGCAATGAGCATCCCCGCAACCCAAAACCAGTGTTTGTAAGCAGCGCACCCACAGTTTCACACAGATTCCACAATGGAGTCTCTGCTTTAATGTTCAGAAAACCTCTGCAGACATCCCAAGCTATCTGGGCAAGAACTTTCCCCTCAGCGAGCACGACTTCCACCAGCAATTGCATTTCCCCGGAATACAGACAGGCAGTCAACAGGGCATTGCTGGACCTGGGCTGCCTGAGATTCGCTTTCATGGGAGCTGAAAATGAACAGAGCTTTCCCCACAACTGAGACCACCTGTGCATCTTACCTGTTTGACTTAGCCTTTCCTTCGTTATTTCTTCCCAGGGCACCTACTCTCACATGTGCAAACATGGAAGAAAATTCCTGGAACTGGTCAAGCTCCTTCCCCAAAGGCTAGAAAAGAGATTATTACTTTTATAAAATACTTGGGAGGCTCTCAGGTGTTGAAGGCACAGAAAGCTGGAGAAATGGGAAAATACTATTTGATGGGCAACGAACCATCATTTATTCAATAAAGTTCATGAAGCTGTCAAAGTTGATGTTGTCAAAATAATAATTATATCCTTAATAACAGCTCCTATTTCTATATCTTCAGGACCCAAAGTCATCTAGTACTAGAAAAAAAGTCAGTATTGAATAAAACCAGCTGTGTCTAGGGAAGGGAAAAAAGATTGACCAAGTAGGTTAAATCCAAAAGTGTATTCTAGTTTTTCTTTCATCAAGACATTTTCAACACACTTTCCTATCTATGTTTATGCATGTGTAAAATATACCTATATATACACACAGATGCACATATATTCTGTGCCACTGTGGCTGCTTGTGATGGGATGCAGGGGACAGTTAACATGAAGGAAAGACAAATAACTTCTGGGAACAGCAGGGCTACCTGCTTCTCTGGAAGAAATAGACCTTTACCATTTCTACAGAATAAGCAGGAACGCAGCTTTTTAGGCTGGGATCTAGCAAACATCTGGATGGCATTTTGTGTATATTCTCAACATTATTAATTAGTAGCAATGTCTTTTCCATTCCTTCCTTGTACTTCACATACTTGGTGTTATTCTTGGTATCTTTCTACAGTCTATCTTCTGTCCAGGCGCTCTCTCATTTTTTTCTGGCCCTTATTTTTCTGTTTTTATAAAAGAGGGGATAACAATACTAATGGCAATGGGCAATATCCATTTGGCTCATGCTGTTAAAAGGCTCTGTGGAGCAGTAGCAAGCTCCCAAGTGGGCAGAGCTGTTCCACCTACTTGTGTTGCTCTCACAGCTGGCTGTACCGCAGGCTGCCCGGAGAAGACTGGCAAACAAACAGCTTGGAAAGAGCTTGCAGCTGCCTGTCCTTCTCCCCAGCCTCAGGACAGCCATAAAGTGTTTCTGCAGTGGGAGTGTGTATTTGGAAGCTTTCTTCCAGGCTGCTCCTTTTCTCTCTTTGCTTGGCACCATCTCCTACACAATCGTTTTCCTCAGCCATTTACAGGAAGAACAGTCTGCTTGAACTTGTAGCCAGTATCACTCCCCTCCCCAGGGTTAGGCGCGGTGGGCAGGGTCACAGCACTGCTTAAAATTATGTGGAGCTGGGGACGAGAGATGCAGCTAGGAGCAGCAGACAGCTTCTTCAGTGTTACAAACACCTGGAATATGATTAGCTCTCAATTCTGCCCTCAGGCTACATGGAATGTGGACTTTCAATGTAGCCGTATCATGCGAAGTGGTTTCTTGCTGACTTTATTAGTCTAGTTGCTAATTAATAGACCAAATAATACCATTACCACAATACCAACAGATCTGTACTTTAGTCTGAACTCATTCTCAGTAAGAACAGGCCAGATTAGATGCTCAGTAGTTTTCCGATTTAATAGCTGTACTTGCGAAAGGTTGAAGTGGTGTGCAGCCAAACGACGTAGACAACATTTAGAGTGAGCCAGAGCAGACTTGTCTCTTTTATTCACACTGATAACCCAGGTTGTTAACAAGATAAGGAAGATGTTTGATACTTTTAGAAAACAGGAGTTCCATGCAGTGCTGGTTTCTGCGACGGGACTCTGTTGGTCAATAGAATTTCTTTGTTCTCTGTGCATGGGCCAATACATAATTCTGCAAGTCGTACCTCATTGAAAGCTCCTGCAGCAGGAGCTCATGCCAGAAGGTCAGCACATCTGTAGTGGTCAAGGGGAGGTGGGCAACAGTTCTGAAAAACGCCTCCTCTTGTTTTGTTCCTATGCACAGATAATGGCATGCTTCTTCCACTGGGTAAGAATTGTTGCCATAGTAATGTTTCCAGCACTCCTTTGGATCAATAGCAGAACAGAGGGTTTTTCAGGTACTTCTGTTGTTTGCAAGCCTGCTGTCATACCCCATATATATATATTTCTATTCCCTTCTATAAAGCTTCCCCCTAAATCGTTAAGGGCTGAATCTACCAAAGTGTGGATTTAGTCACTGCACCACCACTTTCAGCAACCACCTTCAACATGTAGATCATCAGAATCTGCCCATCTGCTCTACACATGTCAGAAGACTCTGTATGTGTTGTATAGAGGCCCCTACATTTCCCCTACATAACCTAGCAGTTAGGGCACATCTCAGCATTTGCAATGAGCTAATTTAGATGTTTACTGGGAACAGTGCATTCCCAGTAAACAATTTGCAACAGCCATGCTGTGTAGGAGATTTAAGAGTCAATGTGAACCATTCATGCTAGTTGACCTCAGTGTTGGAGAATGGCTGCAAGCATGATTAATGTGTGAAGACAGGCTTTGGTTGAAGATGAAGCATTGCCACATCTAAATGTTTTTGTGAATTTAACATGAAGAGCTGAGGACAAACTTTTCTGAGGTAGAAAGTGTTCTGCTTGCCATATTGATATGCAAGCCATAAAGGAGAGCATGACTTGCTAGCGATATATTTTGCATCTTTTTAGGAAAAACAGCTCAAACTCGACTTAGATTTCTCCATGGGATAGCGATTCTTTTACTTCAGTAGTTTATATCTGAACCTTACTATTCACAAGCCTATTATGCATTTTTCTATGCGTAGATTCCTTTACAAAGAGTGTTTACCTACAAATGCTGCACAAGGCTCCTTCAGGTATTACAGTTATTCACTTCTAATTGGAATGGGAACATGCTATCTTCTGCAATTATGTGGTACATTTTTAAAATAGCAACTAATATTTCATTGCCTGCTGAAAACATCTCCAAATCACAAATACAAGTGGCTTCTGTGGGAACAGCGGTAATCAGCACCATAGACACAACTCAGAGAGATTCATTAGAGTTCCCCTGCAATTCCTAGGCTGGTGTCTGCATGCATGTATCACCACTGAGCGCAAGAAAAATGGGCACTACTTCTTTTCTTCTTACCTGACATTTCTCAAGAGATCTGCTATTTCGTATCTATTTATTCTCCCCCTTCCTTGCTTCCACCAAAACTGGCAGAGCTTTCCTTTGCCTTCTACAACTCGTTCTTCTTTGCTGGCAATGAGGCCCTCTTGCCCACGTGTACTATCTGGCCTTCCAGAAAGGAAGACAAGAGGAGAAGCGAGTAGGGGAGGAGGAGAAGATACATGCCTTGGTTTTGTCCTGAGATGGAGTCAGGATGCATCTAGGCTGCTGGACACTGGAAAACACTCTCGAGTCCTGTGGTCTGTATGTACTTCCTTGTCTTCTTGGCCTTGTGAAGAGAAAGACAGGGGAATTCAGCTGAGATTTCTTTCTGTGGACAACAGCATGCTGTGATGATATGATTTTGCCCATGTTATTTAGGAGATACACACACCTTCCTGACACCCAGCCTTTTCAGCAACAATACTTATGGGATATTTTATGCCAGAAATATCAGAGAATTCAGATATATTCTTGGCCTTTCTGATATAGTCCCATCCATTTTCCTGTTAAACTGAACACGAGAGAAGATTGAGAGTGTGAGGAGAGAGAGATTGAGAACTGGGAGAATCCCTGCTGAAACAGTACAAACCAGAGGTCACATTTTGCTCCCACTGTTACAGCCCTTTCTGATCAGAGTGGTTGTTCAGATATAAATAGGGACTGAGTAAAAGTTGAATTAGTTAAAAGCCTGCTCACGTGAAGTTTTCTTAATAACATCATGAGGATTGAGACCCAAGCTCTGAACGTGAACAGTCCTGAAAAGGTGTAGTTTTATCTGTTTCCAGCTTGCACTCAGCACCACCAAAAATAAAGCCTGCACCATAAAAGAGATTCCAGGTTTCACAAGTAAATGGATAAATTCATGGGCTGGCTTTTCAGGACCAAAAATATCGCTTTAAAATACAGCAACTGTAGGCATGCACATCACCTGGTCAACCAGGTCTTTCTGTTAAAAGTCTAGCTGATACCTTAGATCACTTTGAGAAGCTAATTGCTGTAGTGTGGCCTTACTTTCTAGCTCAGTTGCTGTTTTTTCCCTAAGGGAATGCCCCCAAGGCTACCCCTGGCACTTCAGCCTTTCTGTTTACCCACTCTCTCATCCAGAATTCACCCGCCTCCACATGGTGTTCCTTGGCATCCTCACTAGCACAGAGCTCACAGCAATTTTAGCTTTGCTCTTCTCTGCACACAAGCGAGAAAAATGCCTGCGTATAATTCAACATGCGAATGCCCTGCCACCTGGCCAGAGGCAGACTGCAAGGCACTGCTAAATAGATTCCAGAGCTTCCACACTGTCCTACCAGCTTTCCTCATTCAGGCAGCTCATTGCATTCAGGAATCATGCTGTTTTTGTCTGCTGTCCCCTGCAGTTTGGCAGAAGCATCCTCTGAAGACACCTAGCAAGAGCTAATGCTTATTAACTCCTCCTCAGATATCCATGGGTCTGGATGCACTGAGATACCATGGTAATGAGAGCATTAAGAGCATCTAGACAGACAGACAGAGAGACAGTAGTGCCACAGTTAAGGGAGAAATTTTGCCAGTAGATGTTTCATCAAATTAACTGTTGTGTGTTCTGAACAGAGAAACATGACTATGCAATCCGTGTGTACGGTGAACCTAGTGATTGCCTGCTATGACAGCTTTTATATGATATCACAGAGCCTCCAGCAAATACACAATTAACAAAACACTTACAAAATTAAAACATCTAACATGTGACAAGCTGTGTTATTAAAAGGGCTTCTTCAATAGTACAGGGTTTCCCTGGCAGTGATGGGGAGCCAAACCAATCTTCCAGATTACAGTTCTTAAAAGGATGGAACTAAATCACTTTAAAAGACTCTTACATAGCCTACCCTTAAAAGTCACTACAACCATTTCTGATAAGGATTTCAAAGTACAAGATCCATTTCTGTCTTAGATGCTGATCAGCTGTGCACCATTCCCTTATGTGCATTTGCCTTGATAAAAATAAATCTTGATTGACTCAGGTGCGGAAATTAGGAGTTGCCTTTAATATGTTTGTTTGTTTGTTTGTTCTCAAGCATAAATTATGTTTGTACAATAAGGGTGCGGCTCTTCGAAGGGCTGAGCACCTGCAGCTCACGTTCCACTCAGCTAGAGCTATAAATGCCAAGCAGCTCTGAAAAGCCAGGGTTGTAACTGTTCCATTGGGTGAGATTTATCCAAACAGTATTGATCGACAACTAAATCTCAGTATAGGGCTGCCTTTCCCTTTCCAACTCACCGTGTTTACTCAGAGGCCTAGATTCTGTGTAGAACATTCAGAATAATTTTGTTTAATTAAAAGACTGCAGTGAAAGGAAAGAAAGGCAAAGATATGCCTTGTTCTGCAGTACAATAAAAAATAAGTAAATACAGTTCCAGTTAATTATCCATCACTCAATACAGAGACTTCTACTTAATCTAATCGCTGGTTAATTAGATTGTCTGTTTTATTTGATCAAATCTACTGTAACCAAATCATCTGCATTTGCATTGTGCTTTGTATTTTGATGATTCTCTATTATTAAAAAGGTCACTGTCAGGTCAACTTAGGCCTGTATTTGTTGTTTAATACAACAGGATTTCACATTACATAAATATCTTTCTGCAAAACCCAGTTTGAGGCTCAGACTTTTAGAGCTATGGAAATATTGAAGGATCTAAACCCTAAGATTTTCAAAGCAATTAGATGCCCCACTCTGATTAAAAAGCAGTATCTTTGACAATCCAGGCAACATTCAATGAGGTATTTCCCAGAATCAACAAGGTATTTCAATGAGGAGTGAAGAATCTAAATGGAAAATACACACAAGAAAGGGTTTAGGCTCACCCTTTCTAACTGTGAGTCCACTCCATTTCCCTGTGGTGATCCCAGGTCAGGCCAGGGTAGTGCAATGCCCCTGTGCCTGCAGTTGAGCTGCTCAGCCAATGGATGGTAATGCGTTAAGAGGTGCTGATTTGGTTGCATGCCTGAGTCTCTAGATAGAGTAAGTCCTGTTTTGGCTTTCAATGAGACTTAGAGCATTCTTAGATATGTTTTACCTTCCTGTAAGCTAACAGGTATGCTTACCTGATGCAGCTGTGTATCCCAGCTGCCAAAAGAGAAGTGGTGCAGAAACTAAAGCCAGACTAAGAAACAGGCTATTCCTGGGTGTTTTAGAAGAATCAGGAGGAAGATACTTTTAACAAATGGAAAAGATTATGGGCTACAGTTGAGGGGATTATGATGCCTGGGTCCCATGTTGACATTAGCCTAGTGCAGAGAGGACACCCTCAAGCTACTCAAGCTGGGATAACTGATAAGCAACCAGACCAGAACTGGGACATTGAAAGGTTCAGAGGACCTGAAAACAAGAATAGCAATGACTCCCTAAATTTTCCCATGTAAATGTGAATACAGTGGCATTCACTGCTTCTCTCTAAAGTGCTGTTCAAGACCATGGTAAGTACATGAGGGAAATTTCCTTATCTTGAATTTGTGAGAGCTGGGGTTGGTGATAAGAGCAGGGATAATATAATAAAGTGTGCTAATCTCATCATAGCAATCCTGCTGTGTATATTGCTCAGGGCCAGCTCTAGGTATAGGCAAAATAGGCAGTTGCCTATGGCAACAGACTGCTGGTGAAACAGGGTGAGTTCAGGCTCCTGCAGCCGCCTTTGTCAGTACCAGTGCCCTAAAGAGCCAGCCTGGTGACTGTTGCTGGAGGAATCAGGATGGTGTCAGGCTCTTCTCCCCAGTAACAATCAATAGGACAAGAGGATATGTCCTCAAGTTGCACCAGGGAAGATTTAGTTTGGGTATTAGGAAAAATTTCTTCCCCAAAAGGTTTGTCAAGGGTTGGAACAGGCTGCCCAGGGAAGTGGTTGAGTCACCATCCCTTGAGGTAATTAAAAGACGTGGTGCTTGGGGACATGCTTTAGTGGTGGACTTGGCAGTGCTAAGTTAACAGTTGGACTCAATGATCTTCAAGGTCTTTTCCAACCTAAACAATTCTGTAAGGGGCCATGGCTTTTGGTGGCAGAAGTGAAGACCTAAGGGCTTCTCTGCAATTGTTGTCATCCACCCGTTGCTCCCCTGACACCTCAGCCATAGCAGAGGTGGAAAGCATGACTCCACAGGACCCTCCCCTGGCTCTGCTGCTGCTCTTTTGCAGCGAAATTCAATCTTGCCAGCACTTTTGAGATATCTGGAGCTGACTTGCATCATGAGAGTCCTGCAGGCTTACAGCTGTTTGAGGCAGCTTGAGGTTACCCAGATGTATATCTTTATCAGCTCCTCAGAGCAATGGCAACACCTGCACTGACAGAAGTCAGGAAAGTGTCATGCTGTGGCAGGAGAAACAAGCCAGGCCTTGCAGAAATGTGCAGGCAAAGATCAAACAATTTCTCATGAAATCATGCCAGAAAACTAGGGATATTTCTGTACCAAAATAACACAGACATGGTAAACAAAGAAGAATGGTTGCCGGGTCATTCTGGGAGCTGAGTGAAAGCCAAGACCCACCAGCTAGCAGCCTCACATTTCTAGCCTTCCCTGTTGCATCTGTGACCCAAGCAGAGCCTGAACATAATTTGTATTGGAAAGTCATAATTAATTGCCAGTGCTTTTGAATTATAGAGCAATTTCTGAAAAGTCATGATTTCTCGTTGGCAGATACTCCATCACCGGCAAGCATCTGAAGAAGTGCTTTTTCAAAGAATTTTATTCCAAGGCTCATGTATTGGTCTGTGTGCATTCATGTTTACAGAGCACTGAACTGTATTTGCTTTGCTGCTTCATTACTAGAAATATTATCTGCTTCCAAAACAATACATGTTTGGGAAGGGATTTGGTGGGAGGGTGAGGTTGCTCAAAGTTTATTTTTTGCTTTCGTTGCCAATTACTGCTGATGCCTGCTGCTCAAGTAAGTAGGCTGGTTGAAAAAGGCAGCTCCTTTTTTCCATGTCCATAAATGATCCACTGCCTTTTGACAGTGATCTGTGAAGGTATAGCAAGGGCATAAAGTTAACAGCTGGGCACATACTGACTCCCACCTCTTCTCCACAGGGAATCTCCTGGGCTCAAACAAGGTGAGGTTCAGCTCTGTCTCAACAACCTGCTGCTGGATGTCTGGGGATATTACATATTCTCTGCCTTGTTTAGCAAGCTTTCCATAGCTGTGCAGTCTGGGATTCCTAGTCCTTGTCTTGACTGGACCACACCTGCAAATAATGTCCTGATTATTATTTTCTTTTCTTTTAGCTGAAGCTTATTTTGAATTACAGTGTGAACCCAGAGCCAGCAGAAATTAACAACTCCAAAGCTGGTGGGAATTTAACAGAGGGTCAACAGCCAGTGAGTGAACAATTCCAAATTCATCCATGCTGGTCACCATTCCTGGTTGCTCACTCCTGAATGTTATGTATGGAGAATTTGATTCATTTATTTGTGGCACCACTTTGGAACGAGCAGTAGAGTCGTCATACCTCCAGCTTAGTTAAGATGACATTGTTCTAGAGACATCTCTTTCTGCCACCCCAGGCAGATATTTTCTCCCCCTGAAGTGGTGCCCATTCATTGAAAGCAGGGTTGCTCCACAGCCTGATTCCTGAAGAAGTCTTCCAGCAAAACTCTTGCAGTGTCCTTGCAGCAGTGGCTCTGGAGACCTTTTCACAGGGCCGCTTTTTGATTGCTGTTATCTGTATTCATAGATTCATGGATCAAAGGCTGGGAGGGGCTATTGGATCATCTCTTTTGACCTCCACAAGCCCTTAAATGTCATCACTTACCCCTGCACTGAACTCATGCTTAGCTGTAGCCTGTATTCCAGCGGGGACGCAAAGTTACCGAGGAACAGAGAATTTGGCACTTCTGGTGGTTTATCTCCTTTGCTGTTAGAAATATACGTTGCATTGTGGCAGTGCCTGAGGGAGCCATCTCAAGGCCTGAGGCCCCATTATGCTGGCCCCACTATACATAATTTAAAAAGACAGCTATTGCCCCAGAGAACTTGGAGACTGTAAAGTATATGTGAGGCTAAATATCAAGCAGAATATTATGCAGTTGGTTTCAGGCAGCTTGGCCAAGTGAGGGAAAAATTAAACAATACAGTGGCCTAAAGTAGTTTGGGACCAAGCGGTGAAATGCGCAAGGCAGGTCTGAGGTCTGCACAAATGTCACAGGCTCAAGAGGAATGATTCAGAGAGGACAGTTGCCCTTAGCATGGTGGTATAATTTATAAATCAAAATAAATAAATAGAACGTAGAGAAGAAATATAAAATAATAATAAACAGAGAAAAATTCAATCAGGTCCCTGAGGATTAAAGAGAAAAAATAGCCTTGAGGAGAGCTGGAGACTGATCTTTTCCTGAGCGCTGGGTGGCTGTGTTCTCTTTGCAAAATGATAAATAATGGAAATAAACACCAGGCTTAAGGATTTTCAAAATGCCGAATAAAGTCAGCTCCCACATATACAAAATATTAACGTTTCCTGGTGTGTATATTTATTAATCTGATTAGAAAGAAAGAACAGACTGAGCAAAATAACGTGATTATGTCCCTGAATGCATGGCTAGAGGTAATTTAGGGGTTTATTTCATTCTTTTTGTCCTCTGGAACATCATCTCAGTTTTCTGAGCAATACATTTTCCTTCTGGTGGGCCTTCAGTACTGGTTGGGATGCTTACATTTTTTTCTCTTATATCCTCTGGAATATCTATTGGTATTTTCAAGGCAGCCTTTTTCCTTCAGACTAAGAGAAGAGTTAAAACCTTAAAATTGTGTGGGCCAAATTCCTCATTTGCACTACATTGGTACCTCTCAGGTGAACTGAGTTTGGTGGACTATCTCCTGCATGATTCCAGTCTGAGAGGAGAATGAGGGCTGTTATTTTCCTGCCTAGCTCACCGGTGCACGCTGGTAATCGCTGGCTCTTGGGAAAAGTCAAACATTTACTGCTTGGGGTGAGGCACATTTAGCCTCACATGTTTTCCCTGCGAAGTAGTACATGTTTTGCTGAATTTTAAGTTGACATTGCCGTAGCTAATCAGGGTCCCAGAGCTATTGCAGTAAAGCTTGAGCCATTTAAAATGCACTCAGATCTTCCCAGTGGCTGAGGTAAGGTAAAGTACTGGTAAAGACAACAGCCATCTACCCCCACCCGCTTGCACCCTTCATCGCTACAAGACATAGCACAAAGATTCAAACTGAGGAAACTCTGGATTAGCTCCTGAAAAACATCACTGGAAAGCTCAATTGGGTGAAACTAGCTGCAAATTAATTCACATGGTAGTAACACGGGCATATACAAAGGATTTCAGCTTCTTGGGCTGTTTCTGCTTAGATTCAGCCTTCCAGACCGAGAGGTGTATTGCTTGATGCAGCTCCCCTTGCTCAGATTGCTTGCTCTAAGTTTAAATAGCTTGGCAAAGGGTCTATGTGGTCCTGTAGCAGCTCCAGTCAGGCTGACACACATACCCTTACTGCCTTTGAGGCAGACAACAGCAGTAATATTGAAGGATCGCACCACAAGAGCAGGCAGATGCAGGGAAATGGGGAACATCCATGCTAAGGGTAGTGTAGGCTGAGGCAGGAGCTTCAGTAGAAAACCTCTGGCCAACTGCTATGTAGGGCAAGAAGCTGTGCTGTAATATTTCTTGCTGAGATGTGATGGATGTTCAAATGCTTTTAAATACATCCCACTTATCTTTGAAGTCAGAAACAATATTTAAGATAATCCGTAAACTGGCAGGTGCAAAAGGCTCTGTGAGCAACTGAAGGAAAGAACTGATAGACCTGCATTATCCACAGTTCAGGAGACTCATTGGTGTGGAGGGTGTACATGAATGGTGCCTCTGATTAAATGCCACCAGCCGTCTGTTAATATAAGATCAAGATTAGCGGGTTGGCAGAGACACCCCAGCTAGGTCTGGAAGGAGTCTGTCTGGGCCTGTCCATCCAGGCCCAGCTCTGGCCCACCCTATGCACCATCCCCAACCACATGCACCCTACTCAGCCCTATGCACGCTACCCAACCCTATGCATCCTTTCCAAGGCTGTGAGTGTGGAAGAGCAAGACATACTAGCCTTGCAGAACAGCAGCTTGGCTCTGGAAGCAATAGCTGTTTGCAGACATGGTCTCTTTACTTCTTCACGCTTTTTCTTAGCATGTCTCAGGCTCATTGCCCTGTGCAGTGGATGCGGGAAGGTCTGTGCTGAGACATCTCTCTCTGTGCCTGGGACAGAGGAGTTGAAGCAAGGGGCTGAGGGACAGGAATGAGGGACGGGAATGTGGTCTCTGAAGGGATGTTCTGCCAGACTGCCTGTGTGAGTCAAGGAGATTCATGCAAAATTCAGCTGATAGGAAACCAGTTTCCTCCCTAAGTTTACCACTGTTTGAGAAGACGAGAGGGTGCTTAGGAAGCAAGATGAAGATCATTCTGGTTGCTTTACATGACATACAAGTGACCTGAACAAGTCACTCGGAGCCCTTTTCCTCCTTCCAAAAGCCTTTACCCTAGTGTAACTCTGAAGGACTTGGTGGAGCTGCAGCTTTATCAACAAGAAGCAGCTGTCTGAACCCATTGAGTGACATAATGTGGGAACATTAAAAAGGCAGAATTATGGGTGCCAAAGAGGAAGACAGGTCAGTAGTGGCCTCTGACAGTAATGAGAGAGTAAGAAGCTCTGATGGGAGTTCCTGTCAGCCCTTCCTCATAAGAAGGGCAGGAGCTGTATTGTGGAGCCTTTGAATACACAAAGGAATTAGAGTGAAATTGTGGACTTTTAGCAGCCTGCCATGGTTTAAGAGGAACTCTTGGGCAAAAAAATAGGAAAAAACCTCCTTTTTTTCCCTATAAAATTGAAATAAAGCAAGTAATGGTATATGTCAGTCCCTCTAGAAGTCTTCACGTGTCCCTTCACTCTCAGAATTCAACTTAATAGGCTCCAAACATAGACTGCTTTAACAGCCAGTATTCTGACATCTCTTGGTGTTATCTAGAAAATGTCAGCAGCTCAAATGCGGAATAGAAATGTGGCTTCAGGTTTTTTTCAAGCAATTTATTTTTCTTTTTGTCCTTTGACATCCAGTAGCTGCAGGGTGATGCCTCAATTTAAGAAGTAGCTGCATTAAATGAAATGTGATAAAAAGAGACATCCAAATTCCAAACAGGTTTCAGATTAAGTTTTTGAATATGTAAATTTAGAAACATAAATTTAAATTTAAACTACAGGGGGAAAAAAATGAAGAGCATTTTGGCTGCTTAGAAAATTTAATACAAGATGTTTTCTTCTTTTTAAGGGCTTGCAAGTCTAAAGTTCCAGGCAGACGGAGACATTGTGAATCTTATATAGGCACATCTTGGTCAATTCAATTTAAAATAAAGTAAAAATTATTGAGGTGCAGAGTTTCTATACATATGATGCGAGAACAAACTTTGTGACTAGCTAGATGTGGACCAATACAATGCCTCAGCATGTTACTGTATCTTCTGCCCCCTTGCTTTTCAAACTTTGCTGCCATTTTGCTCTTGAAGCCCTGTTCACTTCGAGGGTTTTGTGACATAGTTCTTTACTGATTCTCAGCTTTCCTTCACTTTGTCGTGGTTCCCTTGTACATCTGGACCTGATCTTCTGGCCCATCTCCTACAGTCTCAAATCTTGCACCCCTTTAGCTACTTTGGGCTGAGAAATTTCAGCTGTGCTTTGCAAATCCAGACCTCTGATGAAAACCACACCTTTAATTTTCTTGCTGACTTTATTTATTGCATAGCTGTAATCTTAAACTCAGGATGGCTAAACTGATGCTAGTTTTTCCTCTATGTGAAACGCTGCCTTCTTCCCATCTTTCTCTGGTATCACAGATGTGTTACCTTTGACTATGTCCTCCCACATCACCTCTAGATTTTGGCCTTTTCATCCTTACAGTACTTGCCTAGAAGCTCCATTTCTTTTGCCATCAACACTTCCTTTCTTGTTGCCTTTCATTTCAGCAATTTTAGCTCCCTGAAGTTAATTTAAAATATTAACTGTTCAGGCCATCGTTCAGACTTATCTCTGGCCACAACCCATTGCTCTTTCAAATGCATTCCATTGTTTAGTCAAAATTTCTCACCTCTGTGTTTAAGGCCTTTCATTTCTTAGCTTCACCATTTCTATTTAGATGAAAGGGTTATGACATGATGATGCCATTTCTTGCAGAATGGTTCCAGCCTGTTCTGCCATCAGTCTACCTTTCTGTCTAAAAGATGCATCTTCTTCCCATGATGCATTTTAGATTTGAGGAAAATCTCCATACTCACAGAGGTACTAATATTCACCTCTGCATAATACCTTAAAACAAACAAAACCGCTTCTGTTCTTAGTTGGCTCAGTGATAATTTTGCTTTCCTATGCTTTCCATTCCAGCTTTCTTTCACATTCATGACATTTCTGTTCATATCTTCTTTGCCACAAGTCAATAACAGTAATATCAGCAACAAAACCTGCCACCAAAGGAACCTCCAAATCCTTCACCAGCTACAGCATCATCAAACAGCAGGTTATCCTCTAAATCGTATCACAGATGCCTCTGCATCTGTGTTTCTACCATACAGCCCCAAATCATATGACTGGCTCTGCATCTGTGTTTCTACCATACAGCCCCAAATCTGAAAGAAACTGCCATCACAGAGTGGTATCACCGGCTGCTACCATAATATAGATTCATTAGTGGCAAATATCAGTATTCTGCTCAAACCTGACTTTAAAGAAAGATAGAACATGTTTGAGTTTTAATTTCATTTAGACCTATTAGAGAAGAAGAAACCTGAAAATCCGAAAAATTTAGTTCCGGTTTTGTACATCCACAAAATCTCAGTGTTAGGCATAATGTTAAAAAGTTTCACTACCAAGAAATATGCAAGATTTCCCTAAAAATCCTTCCAGTGAATGCTTAAGTCTGGGGTTTTTTTCTGATTCTAACAAGGTTTAAGGTCATTCAGTCTTCCTCTCTCTGTTAAAATATTGTGTGGATTACCAAAATGTAATTGGCGCTTAAATACCATGCTGCTATTGCCTTAAGTCAAACAGATATGCAAAAGGCAGCAGTAATGTGTGATAAAGCACATTTTGGAATGGAAACTAATGCTTTCTTTAGCACTAGTCTAGCTCGGAGGGCATCTTGGATTCACATTAATGGACTGTTGGCAGCTGCTTATAAAATTAGGTTCCAAAAGGATAGTGCAAGTCTAAAACTTTAATTCCTTGCAAGCAGCTGCAAGGAATCTCTTTCAGCTCCAGTGCTACATGGGAGTGGAAGAAGGTCTGATTTTTGCTCTTAAATGTTTACCTATTCTTCCAGTTTTGTCAGTATATTGTACTTTGGATTAAAAGACTTTCATAGTGGAAAGTAATTGCCAAAGAAAAATAACCTGGCATTCTTGTGTGCCCATCAGAGATGTGGATTGGCTTGGTAATATAGAAAATTGGCTGGAGAACAGAGACTTAGCTACTAGCATCCTAACTGGAGAGATCCAGAACAGGTTTTATTATTTGTCTGTTTTCAGAATTATTGTCTTTTTGCGTGTGTGCATGCATGTAAAAGGCTTGGCAATGATACAATCTTGGAAGGCTTTTAATCAGCTCAAGGAGCTTAACTTAATACGAGAAAATGTATCAAAGCAAATGTTAAAGAAGTTGCCCTGTCAGTCAGCGAGCAGCTGAAGAGCTGAAGGATAGCATGCAACACCCGTTAGGCAGCAAGTGCCAGACTAACAATTGCCAGGGTAGGGGCTGCAAAAAGCCCACAAGCTAATAATTCATGAAAAGTAACGAACAGCTGAGGATGTCTCTACGTTACGTGTCCTGCCCACCACGTTCATGTGCTCAGAGAGCGGGTAAGTTAGCTTGCGAGCCAGGATCCAACAACTAAGCTGCATTCACACATGACTAAAGGGAACCTTAGCGGTAAGAATGTGACATGTGTAGCTTAAATTTATGACGGTTCATCTGCTATGTGAGCGGTATCTTGAATGGAGTCCAACAGCTCTTCCGTCAGCTGCATCCATATGCTATGCATGTGTTCCCTGCTAAGCACATCTTTTAAATTTAGTCTTTGTGGGTGCATGTTCTACACTTTCTCCATGTTTGTGGCTCTTCCGTGTGCATTCTTTAGAAAAATACTCCTGTTCATTTCAAAGGCTGTCATGAGCTCTTCAGATGCTCTCCAGCCGTTCAGCTGTGACCTCCACAAGACGCCCCGGTGCCCTCCCTCCCCGTTTCACCCGGGCTGTGCAGCAGCCACCACCACTCTTTGGGCTGCACTGCAAGTTGTGAGCTCCTCAGGGAACCGTTAGCACTTCCACGCTCCTTTGTTCAGAGGTGGTGAACATCCTGCTGGTGCTTGCAATGATGTTTGCCCCCGTTTAAAATTTATAGACTCTTAGGCAGAATGATCTGAATATGGTGACAAGCCTCCACACACAGCATCTTTTCTGGTGGATTTTAAGCCTCATCCGTTGATTTTTTTAATCAATGTTTACCACTAACAAGAAATCCCTTGTCACATTTTTGCCATATGGGGTAAAGCATGAGTGTTTGTATCTTCGAAAGCAATAGTTGCCTTCCATGGTTCTCTCCCAAGGCTCCAAAGTGAAAGAACCTTTCCTAGAAGAAAATGTGAGCCAAGCAGAAATAGGTGTCAAACTACCGAGTAGCACAATGGTATAGACACAATAGATTATAAAAGCCTGTTCTCCGGCAGGCATTTGTTCCCAAGTCGTCTTCTGGAACAGAACATACTGCCCTACACATCAGCAAAGAACTGAAGACTCAAGGCAAATAAGAAAATTAGAAGAGACAGAAAATATGAAATACTCTTCTCACAACAAGCAAACATGGAGGAATGCTGCTCTCATATTAAAGACTAGTGCCGTTCTTCAGGCTTGAGAGCTCAGATTTATGAAAGAAACGCATAGCAATTCCCAGAGGAGGGGGCAGAAGCCAAGACACTCAAAATGTAATGAATCTGGACACAAAATTATATGTTCACATAAAAATGTTATGAGGAAAAACCAGAACAGTGAAGTGCTAAAAAGCATTGTCTGCACATTCAGGAATTAAACTGTAAGCTAACATTTGAAAATTGAATCGTGGTAAAGCTTAAAAAGCAGAGGGATTAAGGAATCTGCTGTAGCTCACATGGCAATCTGTGCCAGAAAAAAGTACAGAATTTGGATGTCTTCTGGTTTTAATGACACACAGTTTCCTCTTCCCACAGATAACCCTACTGATGTGGTTGTCTTGCAAGGAGAGGGTGAATTAAAAAATAGCATCTATTCAAATATTTAGCACATGCCCACAGTAGAATTCATGTTACCTAACTTCAGCAGTCTGAAAGTTGGAAATGGGATTCATCTGCCCAAATTTAGATTCCTACAGTGCACACGTCAACAGCTGAACTAGTCATACTGACTCCTTTATAGGCAATGAAGAGAAACAGGCACTTCTGATGCGTAAGCACATCTCATCCCAAAAAATATGTCTAAAAGAGATCCAGCGAATCACATGTAGAAGTGGCTTCTTCTCCATCAACTATAAAGAGAGCCCAGACTGTTGTCATTATGATACAGTTTTTTAAAGTTTGGCAAGATGAATCTCTCTCTGGGTGTCTAAACTGGTTGTTCTTGTTCCCTCATCGTGTTGACAGAGACAAACAGTCACTTCCAGCGATCTTGATCATCTTGGTCATCTTCCTCAGCCACAAATGCCTAAGACAGCTGGTACTCTGCCCTCCAGAGGTATTTGCTGCTGGGAGGTGGAAGCGTCTGGGATTGCTGAGGAGTGTGAGCTGAGAGGAATTGAAATTATTTGAGCCATTCCTCATTCCCACACGTCTATTTTTGTGGTTTTAAAATGTTGCCTTCGGAGATATGGGAGGCTCAGAAGGACAGTGCCAGGACAGGAGGAGGGGGCTCCAAGGGCAAGTGAAATCTGAATGTCTCATTTTTATTTACGTTTCGTTTAAGCCACTGCCTTCCCTGAAGTTTTCCCTTCCTCTGTCAGTAGCCACTGCTTTTGGTGCTGGTGAGGAAGGGCATTTTTTTTGCAGAGATGCCATGCTGTGCACACAAGGCTTGGAGGCCTGTCCCAAAGCCAGCTTGACTTTCTCCCCCAAAGTCAGAGCATTGCTCGCCAGCTAACACACCCTGTACTGGGGAGAAAATGCAAAAAAAAAAAAAAAAAAAAAAGGCAGGCAGGCATAGGAAAGCAAAATGTTGAATGGGATATTACAGGTAATGAAACTGGAAATGGCTTCTCTTTTTTCCTCCATTTGTCCTGTACAGTGAGATTATCCCTCAATTCACAGTTATTTCACCCCTCTCTGATTCACGAAGGGATCCCTGGAGTATGCAAATGGTGGGCTGCAGGTTTTTCTGGTCACTGCTCTGCCTTTCTTTGCTCTGTGCCAAGTGAGGCGTGAGGTCTCCTGCAGAGCTCGGCTGTAGCTCTCTGATGTGGCTGTACACATGTACGTGTGCACACACGCACAGAGATCATTGTCTCCGGGAAGGTGCAGTGGTGTGGGTTGTGGAGGGACTCATTTTTCATCCTTGCAGGTACTGACAAAAACACTCAACAAAATATACACCTTTGTCTTTGTTTCACAGTGTGCCTCCAGAAAGCCGTGTTCAGAATCTCACACCTCTTTTTCCTGTTTAAGTATCCCTTAATTACCTGCTACATGCAAAATGGATCTTCATTAAATAAAATTTATCCTGAAACAGTCCTGATTAAGCAATCGTAATTATTGCTGTCTGCCATTAGGCTTAGTCAGTCCTCAGGGAAGCTTCCTGAGAGCAGGAAGACGATGGGGATCTCTGCTTTCCAGTTCAGGGACTCTGATTTGGCTCTGTGTATGTACAGCCCTGAGCCTGGGGGCTGGGAAGCATAGCACTTTGTAGTTACAGATGCGGGGGGTGTGCTTTGTTCTGTGCTCCTACAGCAGCTCTTTGAGGTACCCCACTGACCCCAACTTGAGGAGGTGGCGAGGCCAGAGTCCTTGCTGTCAACACTGGCCGGGTGGCCAGCAGCGCTTTCAGGCTAGCAGGTGAGCTCGTAAGCCATGGGGCAGCCTCGCACCTCTGCCTCCCTGTCCTGTTTTCACATGCAAGCCACGGCAGCACTGCCTGCTGGACTCCACAGTCTCGGTCCATGCTGGCTCTCCTCGCAGCTAGGGACAGGTACAGCTTCCCCTCCTTCTTCCCATCTCCCGCAGGCATCGCTGCCTGCTGTCTGAGCAGCAGCTGAGCAGGCAGCAGCAGCTGTAAGGCTTGGTGGGGGGAGGGGATTGTTTCTTTAATTTCTCCAGGTCCTTTTGGGCTATCCCCACTGGCCACACACCCACCAAGCTGTGCTCCTCCAGGGCCAAATTCTACTTCTGGATTAACCAGTGGCTTACCCAGGAGCTGTGTTCTCTGCCAGTCAACACCAGAGGCAAGGGTGAGGGTCTAGGGGATATCTAGGGACCACTCAGGACCAAACTTAAGTCCAAAGTCACAATCAAACTCAGAATTGAGCTTGCTACTGCAGGGGAGAGCAGATATTAGGCGGAAGACATCTGGAACCTTCACTTGGCCTTATATTTCCCAAGCTCTCTTCCGTTAACTTTGCTGTCTCACCCCAAATTGTCCAGCCAGAGGCCAGTTTCTCAGCAGTGAGACATGCAGACTAAGGATGGATGGGCAGCATGGGAGGAGCTGGCCTTGGGTTAGATCCAGCTCTGCCAACATCTCAGTGAGCGCAGAGCACCAGAGGAGCTGCTTTGAAGCACGTGGGAGCAGCAGTCCCCAAAGGCCCAGCAGAATTGCTCGCTCCATCTTACCATCCTTACCTTTCTCACTCTGATGCACTCAGGGGGTGAACACCAGGGTTCATCCGGCAACAGGTCTGCTACAAATGCAAAACAGGGCACACACAGAGGGTTCCCTCCATGAACAAAGGTTTCCAGGTTCCGGGGAGCTGTGCTTCATCCGCTTCCACAGCAGATTGTGCCCGGATCATCACATATTAAACGTGATGACTATTAAAGTCTATTCAGTGAGTTAGCGATGTTCTGGGTGAAAAAGCGCACATGCACAGTGAGCATTAGATCCACTGCCTGCTTGTTTCAGGGAAACACCAGCCCTGTGTTATGAGAAACAGCGAGTAAGAACTCCCTGTTCACTGCCGCCCATGCACCTTTTCTGATTTCGTAGGTGTGACTCTTTTCCCAGGTGGAAAAGAGCCAGCTTTATGACATCCCAAGGCATTTCTTTTTCTGCAGGGCAGCTCTCTGCAGATCCGAAAGTCAGACCACTTGAGCTGAAGCTCAGACCTTGCTGTTACCTTGCTGCATCTCTGCCCACTCTATATGCACGTCTTTGTGAGGGGAGCTTCTGTGTCTGCAGAAAGAGCATCTCCTTTTCCCAGTCCTTCTCATTTCTGTCCTTCCTGACTTTTCAAATTCAGTATCCGTAGGTTACAAAGCTGGCTGCTTGCTTGTTCTGCTCCTCTGCTTGCAGGACACCTAATAATAGCACTTACCTGGAACATTTAGTTCTCCAGAAACTGCACAAACCCTGATCACCACACTGGGCTTGTGAAGGAGTTGAATATTTGGCACCGATTTATCAGGACTGGGAAGGCTGAGAGCTCCCCCTTCTGCTCTGCCCCCCAGACCCTGCCTTACATTCCCACATGAGGAGCTGCACTCATCCCTAGTTCCTTCACCCCATGCTTTTGGGACTGTAGGCGTTACACAGGAGCTGGGACTTTTCTGGCTAAAAGTCCAATGCTGTCATCCTGGTCTAACCCTAACCATGGTACACAGACCCATGGCACACCCAGGAGTAATTTTTGTCATATGATCACAACATATATTCCAAATAGCATTGAGCTTAGCACCACAGCACAGCTGTGATGCTCAAAATGTTATTAAGAGTAATTCTATGGAAAAGTAAAAGGAAAGCTAGGTGACTGGGTAATGGCCATGCAGGGTCAGAGGCAGGAGTAAAACTGTCCTCAGGACCTCCAGGGGATTTCCAAATGGTGCATATTCTTCTGGGACAGGATGCAGGCACATCAAACGAAGCAGCAGATGCTAGTCCCACCTGGGACGGGGACTCACACAGGACATCACAATGAGGCACATCTTACGCAGAATGTCTGCACACAGGCAGATTCCTCCCCCTTTGCTTCCTAGATCATCCTGCCTCACATCTCAGCCTTAGCAAGTGGGATTCACGCAATTTGGAAACAGATTGAGTAGTGAAAAATAAATAAAACTGTACTGTGTGTCAGCAATGTTTCCTATTATTCCCGGAAGGTAGGTACCAAGCACTACCTAACACTGCTGGCATTAATAATTTCTGCATTCTCCTCTATTCCGTCAGTGCCATGAGTCTTGCTAAGTCTAACATGAAAAGATCTCAATGTGATGGACTGTGCTGAGTTTGCCCAGAATTCTCAATATTCAGCTGAAAATAAACTAGAGCCCTGATGCCAAATCTTCAGTGCTGATGACTTTGCTTCCATCTCAAACAGAAAAAAAGACAGATTTCTCTTTTTCTGCTGGAAGTTAGTCATATAATCCTGTAATCAGTAGAGTGCTGGCCTATCATTTTCAAATCAGAATAGATGTCAGGAGGGAAAATATAAAAACTGAACATTCATTGCTCATCCACCGTAATCACCATAAATATGTCCTTGCATCTGAGAGCAGAACTGCCAGGTTAGTTTTATTTGCAGAAGTCTCTTCACATTCTTTCTTTTAAACCAGGTTAATGTGTCCCAGCCATTTCATCTGCTACCAGACTATTAGCCTGTGGGTAGATCTGACTCTTCCCTCCCCCATCACACATCCAACATATTTATTTTTCTGCAATTGGTCAGATTTTTAATCTTCCTGTCCAAAGTCAGCTGACAGACACCTCCAGCCACCACTGGCTCTATAGCAGCTCAGACTAGACATCCCAGGCTCCACACCATTGTCTTTTATATTCTCCAGCCTCTGTGCCATATACCGTGCCATCCAACATTCTTCCGACAAAATGCAGTTCCTAGACCTTCACCTTGATCTGCACCCTTCTTTCATCCTTTCTGCTGGTTTCTCTCACTCTGTTTAAGTCTTCCGGCCATTGTCCAAGCACAAAATCTTTCCAAACACAGCCGTAATCACATCACTTTCTCCAACTTTCCTTCAGTTCTTACAGACTCCTTGAAGCGCTTCTTGCCCCTTTCATTTCCTTTCCTTGTACCTCTCTTGGGGCAGTGTGTGGTACAGGGAAGGACTTCCCACACACACACACTTCTTCCATCACCAGTGAGATCTTCCCACAGATTTCATCTCCTCCCTTGCTACCTGCCACAGGTGAAAGACAAATAAATGAAAGAAATGGCCATGTAGAAGCCTTCTCCGGGTTCCCCTGTCTGCTCTGGCTTTACCTCTTCTATCTCCCAGAGTATCTAAGAAGGACCATGACTGTCTCCAGATCTTGGTCTGCACCCAACATATTGGTCCTGGATAACAAAGAATGAGGAAGACCCGGAGTCTGAGACACCAGGTGCACTTTCAGAAGGTCTTTGGACCCCTGTCTGTGGGGTATTCCATATATATCAATCTTTGTCCTAACCTTGGAGGTACAACCACGTCCTGTTGTTGTCAGAGGTATGGGGGAGCAGTGGCAGGTGGAGTAACAGGGCAAGTACATGATAACTGATCATTAGAACTAGGTCCCCTCCAGTGACCATGTGTAAACAGACAGGAAAGCATCTCCAGACAGACAGCCCCCAAGGGATCCAGGCAAGAGAAGAGGTGGCAAAACCGATCCCCCGGACACCTACTCCTGCTCTCTTTCTTCCCTTTGCCTTCCCTTCCCTGCGAGGGACTCACTACCTGCCATAGACCTCTGGCTCCTCTTCGACTCACACCCCTCCAGATAATGCAAAATTACAACACTGGCAGGCTTGGGGCTATCGACAAGTATTCACGCTAGTGCTGCCTGTGCGTTAACAAGGGCAGCAGATTTCGCACATCTCCGAGCCATTGAGCCGTTGTTTCAGGCTGCCAGGAGCGGCAGGAAGCCTGCACAGCATCAGTGATGCTCTGCTCACATTTGGGGGTTAATTTGTAATCAAAAAGGCTGGAAACTCTTTTTTCTTTTCATTTTTTCTTAATGACAGTTCAGATTATGCAGAAGCAGAGGATTTGCAAAGGAGAGGAAGGTATGCTGCTTGCTTACATCAGCCACTATATCCAGTACTGCTGAGGTAAAACCCTAGTGAAGCCAAGACAATCTGTAGCTTTCATGCCTGTTTACGTGTCAACATTAACAGAATGGGGAAGGAGAACATTATGTCTTGCCCTAGTGGCTTGTTTTAATTCTACAAACTGTCTTGATGGCCTCAGCCACAGACGATACATAGCAGGAGTACAGTCTTTTTCCTTGATGAAGATAAGGCCAATTTATAAAGGCACATAAACCATCCTGACATAGTGAGCCAACAGGGCAGGTGTTTGGCACCTCTGTCCTGGAGGGACAGAGATTGCAGGGAACGAGACTCTCTCAACTTCATTTATTCAGGGGCCTTTGGCTCTCCCAGCTCCTGGCATGTTGGACCAAGTTTCTCAGAAGTCCTACCCAGTGGCCTCCAGCTGAAACAGCCGCTGGGCTTCCCCCATTCCCACAGCCAAGTCAGGAGTGGGAGCAGGAAGAAATGAAATACGGCTGTCCCATGCAGGAAAGGCACTTCTCCACAGAGACAGATGGAGGAACAGGGTTGCATGAGCCTTAGCAAGCCTACAGGAGTAGGACGTGGATGAAGAATGGCTTTGGTTTAAGGCACTAGGAGCAAAAGTCTGTGCCATTTGGAGAGGCCCTGCTGGATTCCCACTGCTGTGGGATAGCCATGGCTCCTTTCAGGATGCTGCAGGCTCCTGCGTATCCAGCATTACAGTTACTGGCACTAGACAGGCACAACTGAGACCAGCAAATGAGATCCAATTCCAGACTGGAGGCCTCAAATGGATTTTAAAATAGGCTTTGCCTAAGGATGAAGAAAGAAGCAAGGTGACATTTTTAATTTGGGCATGGGCCCATTCTTGCAAGACCGTATTTCAAACAAACAGCCTCTGGAAGGACCTAGGCAGGGGTTGGGATGGAAAGTATCTGGCAACATGGCATGAGCTGATTTCTGTCAAACCTGACTTAATGGTGATTGTAACCACCTAGTGCTGTTGCAAAAGGACAGTGAAAGCAATTCAGGAGCCAGGTACTCTGCATGAGAGAAGGGGAAAGATCCATGCTGGTGCAGAAGGAACCATTAAGATCTCAATCCACCCATGCCAACCTGGTATCCCACATCCACAAAAGACAAAATCAATTGGAACAGACCCAGGGACGTGCTATAGGGGGGAGGCAGCCTCACTTAGAAGGAGGAGGAGCTTGCCTTGTTAAGCTGGCAAAACAAAAGATCTGATTGCTGCCTATAAACATACTGGGGGAAGACACCAGCGAAGGAAAACAGCTGCTATGCTGAAGAACAAAAGGGTATGAACAGGCCATGGATACATTTGTGAATATGATTACAGGACACGGTGTCTACAATAGCAAAGGACTTGCCTCAGCGACCAGGGACGCCCCATTGGTTTTAAGTTGTGCAGCAAATCCCCTGGCTGTTGATCCTGATTAATTTTTCTGTTGCTAGCTTTATGCTGCTTGCCAGGTACTCATTTTTAATGCCTCAGGGTATGACATCCTGGTGTATTTGTCATAGGAAAGACATATTTAGAGCAAGAGCACTTAACCCACCCCCGAGCCCACATCCCAAGTCATGCAGGAGGTTGGAAAATCTGTTCCTGATGTTGGTGAGAGAAAGCCTGAATGAGAAAAGAGAAGTGACTGCCTAAATCACACCTCATGGTAAACGCTACGCGAACATTAAAAACTGGGGCTGCTGTTGAAACTTGATTACCTGTAGGGGCAGATGTAGAGATGAATGAGATCCCTAAAGATGAGAACCAGAAACTCCCAGATGAGGATACTTGGAAAGTTTTTGCACTTGGGATAGCTATGACCAAGGTTTCTAGTTTTTAATATTGCGCTAGACAGGCTGAGGACCATTTAGGCCCCATTGGGTTAGGAGGCATCTTCCTGACTTGCATCCTGGAGGCCAGGGCAGCGGAAGGCAGGGGGAGTCTGTTGGCTGCTTCATTAGAGATGATTCTGTGATTCCCCCCACTGCTGCGTGTATGAGGAATGGTTGACTTTTATGCCTAGGGCTCTGGGGAGGCAACGTGCTACTTACTGTGGTTCTGGACTCATTTTCTGGGCAGAGAATCCTCCATCAATGACACATCATCTTTACTTATTTTGAGAAGAAAAGAATGTGCTTTTTTATGTAGGTTTCTTTGGGCTCCAGAAGCTATAAACGTCTTAATTTTTAAGTGTCAGCCTTGACACGCACAGTTGATTTAGACCTCAGTGATAAATATATCTGCTCTGCTATGTATCATTTTTTGGGAGTTATAATTGAATTAAAATTGTATCCTACGTGGGCAGGCTGTGATAGGTAATTAAGTTTATTGATTATGCCACAGCTCAGTTTGTCAGATGTACAGCGCACTGCGCACTATAATTGCTATTATATATACTGGACAGAGTTCATCTCAGATGGTACAAACTGGCATAAGGCCATTCCTTCAGGAACAGCTTTCACCAGTTCAGGACTTTGTGTTACTGCTGAAGCGGTGTGAGAGGTTCATAGGCAAAACAGATTAACCTTGTCTTGCTTGGAAATGTTGTAAAATTGTACATTTATCTATCTTTGCAGCCAGGTGGACTGAATGGTCTATAAAGCTCTTCTCTCAGCCTGTGGTGGTTTATAGGTTCACATGGAGGCTATACTGAATTTTCACTTTCCAGTCAGGAGCAGAAATTGCCTTTGAGGACCACACCAAACACTGACAGATTTTTATTCCAAGTCCTAAACTCAACATAGAATTGGTTGGGTTGCAAATCAGGAAAAACAAAATATTTGCAAAGCATTTCTTCTCAGGCAGCACAAATAATGGATATTACCTGAACCAGACACAGCTCTCCACAGGGTAAGGAAAATGTGGTTTGATGCCAGTGCTAAAATGAAACAGGGAAGACTGGGCATAGTGGGAAGGGGAGTGGGAAACCGGGGGGAGAGTCAATGGGCTCTGCGTGGTGATGCCTGGGCCAAAGAGAGGTCAGAGAGACTGCAGGGAAGGGAAAGACACGTTTGCAAGGCATTGCAAACTGGTCTGGGGGGGACCACTGTGGTGAAGAGAAGCTGAAAGGAATTTAAGGTGCTACGGGAGCTGCGAATGGAGAAAGGCACTGCTTTTCCCATCTCCCACAACCTTTGATGTCATCAACGCCATTTCCCTCTAGGGACTAGCAGGCTAGGCCTCTGGGCGGAGGAAGGAGGAAGGGTCAGGCTGGGACAGAGGCTGGAAGAGAACCCAAGTAGCTGGGCTCCCTGCTCCTGCTCCAAGGGATGCAGACTGGCAGCGGGTATTGCTGCATGGGCTGCTGCCTCCTTCTCTCAACCTGCCCAGCTCCGTCCATAGCAGCAGAAGCCTGTGGGGCAAGCAACAAGCTGGGTGCCCAGCCCGGGCAGCCCCTTCCTGTATTTCCAAGCAGAGACAGACTAGATTGCCACACTCTCCGTGCTGCACCCTCCTTCCAGCACCAAGCCAGCTCTGGTCACACCACCCAGGGAACATGCAGCAAAGCCACAGGGTATGCCTACCACAGTCTGGTAACCCGCCCACCCTGTAGGCCTAGACAAACTCCCCAAAACCCTGGGATCTCTTTTCTTCATAAGTACATTGCCTTTTGGGAGCTAAAAGTTAATTCATTATTGCACATGTGAAGAACAACCCGCAGCTGGAAAAGTCTGATGAGTCTGTGTAGCACCACTGACTTTGAGAACATAGTGTTCGTCCATAACAGGTCTGGCCAGATACTGATTCCCCATGACTCTGCTTGAAAAAAGAGCAATTCCTAATTTTCAGGAGCATGTAGTGGCATCGAACTCTATTAAGGCACACGAAGACTTTAATCCAACAAATCACAGAAGTCACCGATGAAGCCTGTGGGAGTTCTGCTGAAGTCAATGGGACCACTCACAGTTTTGAAGCCAGGCTTTGCTGGAGGAAGCCTTTTGAGCTGAGCCTTTGAGTGACTGAGAAGCCTTTGAAAATCAGATACCGGGCATCCAGTTTTGGTTGGGAATACTGCTTACCCTCCCATTTAACACACCTGAGCTTCAGGAACCAGAGAACAAGATAAATCAACTAATCAACTTGTATCTCCTGTAGCATGAGATACATATTTCCTCCAAGACTTTACCTTGAGGTTGAGGCATATTTCTTATCCAGCAGACTGAGAAATACTGTGAGAAATTAGTCTGAAAATGTTATTTCTGGAATGTGATAATCCAGTTTCAAGGAGAAGAAAGCAGTGAACCTATTTTCAATTACACTAAAAGATCTGGGTTTTTTCCTTTTGGTCTCTTTCTCTATCCAAATCCTTGAGCCTGTTTATTGCTTTCTCCTTATGATTGAAGTGCTCCATTGCTGAATGTCTGCTGCTGCTGGTCTCTGACTCCTGCTAAGCACTTCAGTTTTAAAATGTGAACAAAGAGAGTGTGCCATTAGGGAGGGAAGTGTCGCTAGAAGGAAAGTCAAGGTTGAGGGTATCTCCTCTGAATATGAGAGAAGATGCTAAAGATGTACCTTTCTTTTCACATATAATAAAATGCTTTTAAAGCTCTGCTAAACTCCAAAGCTGTTTTCATGGACTATGTTCAAAACACATTGGGAAAATAAATGACAATTCACAGTTTCATGCTACCTCACATATTTCTGGACAGAGTAATTGAAGTATATCACTTTTTTTAAAATAGAAACTGCATCCCTAACCTCGTTCCCTGTATGCAACTGCTGCTACTATGCAACAACACGAACCAGCCAGTGCTTTACGTGCTCTGAAGGCCTGAAGTGTCCTGAGCTGATCCATTGGACTTTCAGACTATCAAGGCTGACAAGTTATTCCCTGCCAGCTGTGCCCTTAATGGGACCTAAGTGATGCTCATAGTCCTCTATTCCTGAGCAGCTGAGACAAGAAGAGTGGGAGCTGCATTTACTGGGTGTTTGATTGGCAGGTTTTTGGCTGCTCTGCCCCTACAGTGAGCTTTTGATGATTTTAAAAATCTCAGAGGTAGGAATGGGAAATCACTCCCCAGTCCCTATAGGAAAGTCCTTTGGTGGTGACTGTGAAGGCAGTGCTTTCTGTGATGGTCCGGTTGGGTTGCTTCTCCCATGCTCTTCCCTCCAGAGGTGGAACCTGCTCCTCACCTCCCATGTAGAGTAGAGGTGACCAGCCATCTTGGCCCTGGGAGTAATTTTCCCCATCCTGTCCAAGAGCCATAACCAGAAAGCTGAGGAGGGGCAGCTCTTCAGGGAAGACTATTGCCAAGGGACAAAAATGGAATCCCTGGTGTCTTGCTTATCCCCAGGGCATTGGAGGTACCAGGCAGCCCTTTCCATGGCTGGTGGAGATGAAGAACAACTCCTTCACTTCAGTTCTGTTGTGGTTTAACCCCAGCTGGTAATTAAGCACCACACAGCCACTTGCTCACTTCCCCCTCACCCAGAGGGATGGGGGGGAGAATTGGAAAGGAATGTAAAACTCAAGGGTTGAGATAAGAACAGTTTAATAAGTAAAGCAAAAGCCACGCACACAAGCAAAGGAAAACAAGGAATTCATTCACTATGCTCCATCTGCAGGCAGGTGTTCAGCCATCTCCAGGAGAGCAGGGCTCCATCACACGTAACAGTTACTCAGGAAGACAAACGCCATAATGCTGGATATCCCCCCTTCCTTCTTCTTCCCCCAGCTTATATATGCTCAGCATGACATCATATGATGTGGAATATCCCTTTGGCTAGTTCAGGTCAGCTGTGCTGGCTGTGTCCCCTCCCAATTTCCCATGCCCCTCCAGCCCTCTTGCTGGCAGAGCCCAAGGAACTGAAAGGTCCTTGACTTAGTATAAATATTACCTAGCAACAACCAAAACCATCAGTGTCCTATCAACATTGTTCTCACACCAAATCCAAAACACAGCACTGCACCAGCTACTAAGAAGAAAATTAACTCTATCCCAGCTGAAACCAGGACGAGCTCCAGCTCCAGGACCTCCTCAGGTGCTGACCCTCACTCCCCATCAGCTCTGCTAAAACTACACTGCTGAGGTTTTGGCCACACACCATCTGCCCTCAACAGCATAAGGAGATGTCTCAGACTGCAGCAAAGGGCACAGCCTCAGGCAGCCATCCCTTTCCCCGTGCATCTCCCCCCACCCTCAGATTTATCTGAGGACTTTGCAAATAAGTCTTAGGGCTGGAGCTGGATGAGATGAAGATACCCACGTGTGTGCAGAAATGAGTCTCGGGGTGGGAAAGGACCATTAAGGTTTTCTGGTCTCTTGACAGGAGCTGATAGGAGATGCACAGGAAGCTCTGTCAGGAGGGGACTCCCCATTTTTTTATTTAATAGTCCTCAGTAGAGATTTTTCTTCTGTGAATTTCTGCAGTTGTACTTTAACTCGGTCGCTAAGCAAGGGGAACGTGCACCAACTCTGCAGCAGTGACTGATACAGCTCCCACAAAATTATCATTTTCTTCCTTGGGTAAGCCTTCAAAGTTCCTCTGCCACCTGCAGGTTAAGCACAGTGTCTCAGGAGAGTGGCAGGTAGGTCCTGATGGCACAGCATTGGGCCAGGGCAGCATGAGCAGATGCAGGGAACGGAAATGGGTATTCTTAGCTTTGCACCAGGCTGCATGGACATGATCCTCCTCTCCTGCAGGCCATAGGTGTCTTTTGGTAGCTTGCAAACTGGGGATCATCTCAGTCACATCAAACACATGCCTGCAGCTGGGCACATCCACAACACAGTGCTTGGCCTGATTTACTGAAAAACATGCAGTTCTCCTTATGGGCTTTTATGGAGTGATTTGTAGTGCTAAATTAAGTCTATCTGTATAAAGAGTAAGAAGCATACATTAAAAAAAATTTTTTTGAAGGGCCAGATCTGAAAAGCTTCATAGAATTATAGAATTGTTTAGGTTGGAAAAGACCTTGAAGATCATTGAGTCCATCTATTAACCTGGCACTGCCAAGTCCACACTAAACCATGTCCCCAAGCACCACATCTGCACGTCTTTTAAATACCTCCAGGAATGATGACTCAACCACTTCCCTGGGCAGCCTGTTCCAATGCTTGACAAACCTTTTGGGGAACAAATTTTTCCTAACATCCAATCTAAACCTCCCCTGGAGCAACTTGAGGACATATCCTCTCATCCTATCACTTGTTACTTGGGAGAAGAGACTGACACTCACCTACCTAAAACCTCCTTTCAGGTAGCTGTAGAGAGTGATAAGGTCTCCCCTCAGCCTCCATTTCTCCAGGCTAAACAACCCCAGTTCCTTCAGCTGCTCCTCATAAGACTTGTGCTCCAGACCCTTCACCAGTTTCGTTGGCCTTCTCTGGACACGCTCCAGCACCTCAATGTCCCTCTTGTAGTGAGGGACCCAAAACTGAACCCAGGATTCGAGGTGGGGCCTCACCAGGACTGAGTACAGGGGGACAATCACTTCCCTTGTCCTTCTGGCCACACTATTTTGGATACAAGCTGGGATGCTCTTGGCCTTCTTGGCCACCTGGGCACACTGCTGGCTCATGTTCAGCCAGCTGTTGACCAGCACTCCCAGGTCCTTTTCCATCGGGCAGCTTTCCAGCCACTCTTCCCCAAGCCTGTAGCATTGCATGGGGTTGGTGTGACCCAGATGCAGGATCTGGCACCTCCCCTCGTTCAACCTCATACAACTGGCCTTGGCTCATCGATTCAGCCTGTCCAGACCCCCCTGCAGAGCCTTCCTGGCCTCAAGCAGATCAACAATCCCCTCCTGCCAAATTAGTGTCATCTGCAAACTTACTGAGGGTGCACTTGATCTCCTTGTCCAGATCGTTGATAAAGACATTAAACAGGACTGGTCCCAGTGCTGATCCCTGGGGAACACCACTTGTGACCAGTCACCAACCAGAGTTAACTCCATTCACCACCACTCTTTGTCCTCGGCCATCCAGCCAGTTTTTTACCCAGCGTAGAGTACACCCGTCCAAGCCATGAGCAGCCAGTTTCTCCAGGAGAATG
>JAVJGI010000062.1:5490023-5517411 GCA_035590275.1 Ibycter americanus
GGGAAATGATGTCAAAGGCTTTACTAAAGTCTAGGTAGACAACATCCACAGCCTTTCTGTCATCCAGTAAGTGGGTCACCTTGTCATATGAGATCAGGTTTGTCAAGCAGGCCCTGCCTTCCATAAACCTCTGCTGCCTGGGCCTGATCCCCCGGTTGTCCCGCACATTTTGCATGATGGCACTCAAGATGACCTGCTCCATAACCTTCCCCAGCACCAAAGTCAGGCTGACAGGGCTGTCATTCCCTGGATACTTCTTCCAGACATTCTTGTAGATGGGTGTCACATTTGCTGACTTCCAGTGAACTGGGACCTCCCCGGTTAGCCAGGACTGCTGATCAATGATTAAAAGTGGCTCAGTGAGCACTTCTGCCAGATCCCTCGGTACCTGGCCAGGCTACCAGAGGAGTCTCTCCTGTGGTAAGCACTAGGAAATCTGCAGTTTCTATTTCCCTGACAAGTGCCAATGTTAAGAAGAAACTGCTAAGCTGACACAGCTGAGCTTACAGACTGGATCTGCCTATAATGATAAGAGGATTGGAAAGTGAACTTAGGCAAGAAGGGGTGAATTGTGCATCAGTCTGTTTTAGCAGTGACAGAGAGGATATTCCTGGGGTGCCCTCTGCTTCTGCGTAGGGTGATGAGATTTTTCAAGTGAATAAATGGAGACATGAGAGGCAGCGAGAGCCAGGGCACAGTCTGGAAGCAGTCTGCTAGCAGGGAGCAGGATGATGGGATCTCTTCTCTGGTGCTGTATAGATGGGTTGTCAGGTCTCTTGGCAATAGAGAGAACTGCTCCTCCATCTTCTTTTCCACAGCCAGACAGCCCTCCTGCCTTTTTCTTCCCTGTCAGGTTGAAGGTCAAGTTAAATTATAAGAGCAATGGTGGAAAGGAAAAAAAAATCAACTTGTATCTCCATTGCTTTGACTTGTTGTCCTTTCTCTCCTCTTTTTTAACCTGCAGACCAGATCTTTCTTTCTTTTCTTTATTTCTTGTTGCACTATTTGGTCTTGGAGGCGCAGTCATATTTGAGATGCTTAGCAGCCATGGGATGGGAGAGGGAAGAGCTGACTGTCCCCATTCTTCCAGGTTGTACACAGCATTATGAAAACCCATTTCAGGCATAAAAAGCAATCGTTGCAGTTTAAGAATGGACAGGCATAGGGAAATTGGAGCCTGATGAATATTCACCTGAGCAGAGGTAATGTCTCAGCAAAGCCACTGCAGCATGTATCTGTGCGGATGGCATCAAAAGATATATTAGTTGTTCAGGGAGAAAAATTCTGCTACGGAAATGCAGTCTTCAGCCTGCTGATAAAGCTATGGCTGAGCGCTTGGGGCAGTCGTATTTTCCTTTGCAATGTCAAGGATAGATTTAGAAATTCTTGAAAGTCATCTGACAGCAAATGGCCTCTGAGATCAGGGCAGGGCTCTGCAGGTTGGGAAAATGACTTTGCCGGTACCTCACCGGCAAATCAATTGTGTTTAAAAATGGGCCCCTTACTACAGAAACTGGAGTTTTCAATTATTTTATAATAGACCATGTTTCCAGAACACAGCTGCCACAAACTGATTTTTCTAGAAGCATAGGCTCAGTTCCGCAATTCTTTCTGCAGGTTTTTATGCAATTTATTTAAATGAATTTCTTGGAGAAAAATAACATCTGCTACCATTTCATGCAATTCTATCTATTTCTCTCTCTTAAAGGGAGACTTCATGCCCTTTGTATTTACAGATAATAGTGTTAATACGGAAATTAAATTAAGCTTGCATATAAAGCATACATGAATTTCAGGAAGGTAAATGGGTCAGTAAATGTATTTTAAAGGTTCATTGAGTTGGTAATCCCATTCAGCACACTTACAATAGAGAGATACAGGTTCTTCTATGTAACTTCCTATTTTTTAATAGCACTTTAATAAAGGATTGAAAGAGAGAAATACATAAACAGAGCACTGAGAGCTGAGAGCTTTTTAAAAATTTTTCATAAAGTATAGTGAGCTTCATGCTGTACTATAGAAAATGTAAGCCTTAAACTAAAACAAACACCACAGCTTGTTAACATAACAAACATAACAGCTTTAATATCTTGTTATTGGAATATCAAAGCAAGTTGGAGTCAAACCTCCAGGTATACCAGGTCCTGCAAATAAAAAGAAAATATTCTTCCCACACATTGGCTAGCTGGCTGCACAGAAAACGTGAAAAAAAGCACCCATCAGCAGGAAATAATAGCTCCCAGGCCAAGATGCTTTGCAGCAGGTTGCGAACAGCTAGCCCCCGTGCAGCCTTGCTCCTGGCAAGGAGCAGAGATGCTCCTCTTCCTCGACCTGCTGTCTGAAAGCAGTGTGCCATGTCCCTGTGAGCCAGCAAGCATGACATGGGGCCCCCATGCAGTGCCCAGGGTGCAGCCATTACCCCTCATTAACACTTATCCTATGCCCTCTCACTGTGCCTACTGACCAGCCTTCTCTTTTGATGCCGATGTCGTGGGCTATCCTGCTAACTGCTAGCTCAGCTCAGGGGCCTTCAGGCTTCTTTCTTGCCACATCAATAAATTCTTCCTTGCATGAGTGGTTTTAAACCCCTCTTCAGCCACCGCTGCACCACACCGTCTCCCACAGACTTCCTCAGGCAGGATCTGGGTACTTTACTCAGGTTATTAAGCAGCGAGAAATCTATTTGTATCTTCCAGCCCTTCAGAGCATCCTCATCACCCTTTAATCCTCCATCCCACTCTTCTAGTAAGCCATGGGTTGGTTTCTCTCAACATACTGCCAGGGACATCCTTCAGGTTGGATGGTCTTCTCCTGAGACCTGATGAATCCCTGACTGCTGCTAAAAACCCTTGCATCAGTCTGTGCACATCTCACTCCTAGCCTCTGCAGGCAAGCCTGTACTGGGTTGTTTCTTAAAGTCTTTTCTACCGAGAGTCTCCTGAACGATAAAAACAAAAAAAAAGGATCATTTGCATTTGCAAGCTACCATTTTCCAGAAGTGGAAAGACATCCTTGGGGCACCTTCCTCCTCTCCCTCCTCTAGGCGGGAAAGAGGAAACAAATAATTGCCTATTCACAAGCCAGCGTTGGTTTTCCAGGGAATGCAGCACTCTGAAGGAGGGTACACAGAGAATAGTGATGATTAGGAAAGTACTAGCTCCAATAATTGAGGCTCCTGGAATGAACACATGCATAAAAAGTTACATCTCCATTTTTACAATCTACCGGAGAAATGCATCTTATTTTCTCTCTTGAATTTTCTGTCATCATGTTCATACCTGTCTTACAGATAAATCCAATCAGCTGAAATGTATCTGGAAAATAAGACCCTCCTGGCCTCCATCTACTGAGGAAGGCATATTTTCCTCATGACTTGCAGTAGTGACTCCTGAGACCCTACAACAGAGCAAGAGTAAAAGTGCTCTCTGCAGTCTGGCTGTTAAAGGGTCCCACAACTGAATCTAACTGTGGTGTTTCACTAACATTAACGTAGTTTTCCCTGAGTACTCCAGAACTGCATTTGGCCCTCTGTTTGCAGGCCAGGCACAGCTTTGCATTTTAAACGCTACAGCCGTGCTGCCAGGCCTCACGAGGCAGAGGAGACAGAAAGTAATTACACTTTGCAGGAAAGGCTGGTGAGCATCGGGGCTACTTTGAGCTGCTATGAAGCAACGTACCGTGCACAGCATCTGGGGAAGCAGTGCTGCCGGCAGGCTTTGGGAAATGTGGGATTTTGGTTCCACTTGAGCATCTGGGTTGCAGATACAGAGCTCACCTGTGCCGTTGCATGTGAATATCATGGCATGTTTTGTGCAGACCGTGCATGCAGCATTGCTGTTGCTGCTGCTGCTGTTGCCGCCCAGAGGAAGATGGAGCTGGCCCCGCTCCCAGCCCCACTCTCTGCCCCACAGAAAACCCCCCATGAAGCCTGGAGCCACAAGCTTGGCCATGCTTAGAGGCTTTTGCTGCTCCCCATGTCTTCTACATAGTATCTTTGAAGCACAAAATGTCAGATCACCTCTTTCTCTGCTCATGGAGATTTCCTGTCCCCATTGCCACCCTGGAGGATGGAAAACAGCCCTCCCAAGTCTGGATGTAATTTTTAGTCATTGCTTTGGTAATCTTTGCCCAGAATACATTTGTCTTGGGGCAGAAACATGTGAGATGTTCTAGGCTCCCTTCCCAGTTATACTTTCTCCAGCAATATGCATAGATTTTAATGTGCTCCTGCCAGTTTACAATGCCTGAAAATGAACTGTTTGTGGATGGTCTTAAATCCTGCCTGTGCATTGCTGTTTATGTTTGTTTATCCATTAACTGCCTAAACTGCCTTTATGGCATATATTAGGCCACGGGGATATTTTAAGAAACATACAATAAAGACTATTGCACAGGTAGTAAAGTGGTTTATTTCTTTCTCATTCCCTCCTTAGCCAGTGTTTGCTCTGGTGTGTCCACCAAATGGAAGGGGAGGGCACTTGGAGATTGGCTCCGGCCATGGCACTGCCAGCAGCTGTCTGTTAGAGCTAACTGGAAGGGGCTGCGAAAGGCAGGAATTGTGCCTTCTGGCACTTTTTTTTAATGTATCCTGAGGACCTAAAATATTTATTTTGTTTTATGAGGTACTGTTCATTTTTAATGGAGGAATATGAGGAATGCTGAGCCTCACCTTCTTTGTTGTGCTGGAGGCTTTTCTTCCACAGGGCAAGAGCCATACCAGGGGCAAGAGCCCTTTTAACAGCAGAGACTGCCTAGCAGCTGCATCTTCCAGCATTAACAAACCCACAAAGTACTCTTACACACACACGCCTCAGACCTGAAGAATTTGGTCAAAATTACTTCTCACTGAATTTAATGCCTCATGTTTTGGCATGTGTAACACCATGAACCTTGCAGGTCTCCACGTGTCTGGGAGGCAGGGGGCTGGAGGAGGCAGTACCCTCAGGTATGAGGATGTTGCACAGATGTTTTTTTCTGGAGCAACATTTCATGTGTGTGGTCCTCACCTAGCCTAAAGGGAGTCCCAGCATGAGAAACCTGGTGCCCATGAAGATCGGAATCACGCAGCACAGGGCACAACTGGTCAGCAGCCCTCTTGATGGTTCACATCAACACGAGTGGCCCTTACACCTGCAGGGAAGACAAGCCCTGCTCGGTTTGGACTCAGTTCCCCAGCTAACACTCTGGGGAAATAAAGCATCTAAGGGACTTACCAGATTTCATGTTCCCAGAGAAGCAACATGTTGCCCAATGGTGTTCTAACCCTACACTGCATCAGTCTGGGGAGGCATGTGGTGAAATGAGGGTGCTGAAAAGTAGCAAGGGCAAAAACAAACCTTTCTCTCTGCTAGAAACTGTAACATGAAACCAGGAAGAAATATTACTAAAATATAGCAATGTGTCCTTATGTCCCAGGCAATCTCTGATGGAAAACTTAAACGAGAAATTAGGTCATAAAATAAGTTCCACTGCAGTGTTAACGCCTCCAGTTCGGCAGAGGACATCGGTGCTAATAATCTGCTATGTTGTTTCCACCCATTTAGTTTTATGGGTCTCTCAAAAACACAGTTGCAGATCACATCTACTATTATGCTCAGACACCAAAACAAACCCTTTCTTACCTCCTCGTTCTAAATCCCACAGCAAGGATAACCCACTCGGCAGCCTCTGACACGAGGAAGTCAACACTTGCAAATGTAGCAGAACAGCTCTTCCAGAATAATGACGTTGTTACCAAATGCTGTGTGGGCATTTTAATTCCAGAAGAAGAGTCGCTACCCCAAGACTTCTTCCAGAATAACTATTTTGGTAAATTTCCAACTGTAGGCAAGCCCTAAGCTTTTCAGTCACGACTGGAATGAATCATTCATTGCTTTAGGAGAATGCAACAATCCTGCATGTAGAGCATCTAAATCTTTTTGGCTCAAAAAGCTACACAGTCCAGAGCTGAAATCTGAGCAATTGCTGCAAATTATAGGTAAACTCTTCTTCCCTTGAGTGCTTCTCACTTTTGCAAATGGTTTCACTGAAGTTAAGGCAACTACTCAAAGTGCATCTGAAGCCTGTGAAATGGAGACCAGCGAATCAGTAGCACCAGCGAGTGGAATATCTGTGATGGAGGAGACAGGCAGGGAGGTGAGTTATTTGCTCCTCAATAGAGAGGCAGATAGCAAAACTGCAGTTAGAAAACCGGATGGTGGCAGATCTGCAAAGAAGCAAGTGACAGAGATTTTGCCCGCTCCCTTCCTCTCACAGCATGGCCTTGACCCAGTATGGTGCATGCTTTGGGACATGTCCGGGGTGACACATGGCCTCTGCGTGCTGCCCATCAGCACGGCACCTCTCTCTGGCCCTGGTCCTCACACAAGAGCTGTGTTTCAGCATCTGACGTTCTCACTGTGATTCTCTCCATAGCACCCTGTGCAGTGATACAGCTCTGTCAGCTCCAGCATCACCTCCATGTTGCAGGTGGGACCCCAGGAGTGGAGACAGTGTCCTCAGTGCCTGTGGCTAGTGTGGCAGAGTATGCACTGTGTTGCCCAGCCAGTGTGGTGTGGTGTACGCTGGTTGGGTCATTTTGCTGGGCTCTTGGGTGCTTTGAGGAAACAGAATGCAACCACAGGCATGTGCCATGTTGCAAGAGCTGTCCCATCTCAAACTGTGGCAGAACAGACCATGCTCCAGGTCTGCTGCAGCACCTTTGGGGAACAAGGGTGGCTCCCATTTCTACTGTACTTGCAGGGGGAGAGTGGATCCCAACAGATTATCCTGTCTTCCTTGCCTGGGTTTTCATCCCCATTGGGCACTACTTCATCAGCTCCAGTGCAAAGCTGCTGTGCAAACTGATGTGGTAACTGGGAGACCAGGGGTCCAGTGCAAAGTACAAGACCCAGCTTGGTGGCACAGACATACCCAATGAGACTCAGGATCGCACCTTAAAATGCAGTTTGTGGTCTACAAACAAATCCCAGTAGGAACTGACATGTTTCTTAGAGATTGCTGGAAGTTTATAGCAGAGCAGGGAACACAACCTCCTTCTCCTAAGCCCTGTGCTGATACTGCAACACCCCCTCACTCTGTTCCTTTGTTATACAATGTGGTCCAGGACACAGACTTTTTTTTTTTTTTTTTTTTTTTTTTTTTTTTACTTTTTAAGAAGCAAAAATCCCTTTGATAATGCGGGTGCACAACTTGAAATATAGGCGGAGGAAAAGAGGCACCAAACTCATTTGGGTGCTAGGAGGAAACACCCAGTGTTGGCGCTTTACCAAACACCAGAGAACTGGGTGTCTCCACCTTATTGTACTCCTGCAAACACTCTAAACTCAGGAGGTCACAACCTGGCTTGTCCCTGCTGGCAGATCATGCTGTGGACTTATGTAGTTCATCAAAAAATGAGCTACAAAATTTACTGTCCCTGTGATAATGTTGGCAGTGGCTGGAGAGGTAACCAGCTTGCAGCACTCATTCAGTGAGAAGATTTTCTGGCTGCCACACAATGCAACGTCAATGGTTTCACCTACACCTGAGCCACCTCAGAGGTGTTGGGAGAGCCAGGTCCCAGATCAGGGACTGTGTCCCAAAGCACACCCATTGAAAGAGAACTTATAGCTTGACTTCCCTTCAGGCTCTAAAAGCTTTGCAGTGCCTCACCCAAAGGGTTTGTGCTCCACTGTGCTTGCCCATCCAGGTTCAAACCTGAAGTGGGGCTGAGCTCTTGCAGGCAAAGTCTGCTCTGGGTATGGCTCCGCCAGGAAAGGTCCAGTGCCGCGCCCTGGGCTGCAGCAGGACAGATGCTGCATCCTGGGCTGCAGGGATGCAGGACTGGTATGGATGTTGTCGCATAGGTGAGGTGGCAACTCATAACCCCTGCAGAAGTGGCTTCCTCACTAAGCTTAGCAAGTGGACCACATGGCCCCCCAGCAAGAAGGCACTGGCAAATGAATTCCCAAGGTGAGCTGTGTTTTTCAGCTTGGCTTTAACTTCTTCGAGTGCTCCCTCTTCCTGTATTTAGGCTTGAGGACAGCTAAATAAGAGCTCTCCTGTGTCTCTTATTTCTTCTTTTCTCTTGTCGTTATCTCCATGCTGTGCCAGGTAGTTTTGATGTTTTTAGTGTCTTTAGAAATCTGCCCGTGCCCCTTCCTTTCCACCAGACTTCTTGAACTCTCTTCTGTTTGCTACTACGTTATATCCAAAGTACGATGACCACATACATAGACAGCATCTAAAGGCTGATTGTAGCATATATTTATATCATCATATCAGCATTACCCAATAACACTTTCCATCCACAGTTTAGCATCTCTCCAGCTACATTCTGGACTGCCACTGTCCAGCCGCTTTCGTTTTGCTTCCCTTGGTGATACCAATATATTCTTTCCTCTGAGTGACTACAGTCAATTATTTCTTCTATTCTGCATTGCCTCCTGGAGTTTTTACACTCCATTTCGTGTGCCATAATGTTGCCTGGTTATCTTGCTGTGTCAAGACCCTTCTGATGTTCCTTGCAATTCTCTCTAGTTTTGACATGCTGTGGTAATTGTATATTAAAATACGGCATTTTCCACTGTTCTCTTACACTTACTTCATCTACACTATATCAGAACATGATCAGGCCTGGATGCAAGGAGGACCTAAATAGGGGAACAAACACCTGCCACACAGAGCTGTGAGGCCCTTTGATATGAGCTCTCGGGCTTTTTATTTTTGGAAAAATTTAGGAAATAATATTCCGAGGTCTGTGCGGTAGTGCCTTACGTTATCAGTGTTGAGTTCCTTCTTCCTCGGTGGGTGTCCTTTCACATCACTTCTGATCTAATCATCAGAGGTTTTGTCTGAGAGCCATTTCTGCTTTTATCTTGCTGCTATAATTAAATTGCTTATCTCTTACAGGGATTGCTGGTTTAGAGCATTCTGTTTTAGGAAAAAACCATATACCACACTAAAGGATCCTAAACAGGAGCTTACTTAGAGTAGCTTGTGGGCATCTTTTAATCTGTACAGCTTTGGTCTGTCCCAGTAATGCAGGGCAAATACAGAGGAAACCGTGAGTAAGACTTATGCGACTCATTTTCACACTCCTCTCAGTCATCCTCTAGAAAGAAGCAGCATGGTCTTAGAGGATTGAAAAAATATGGGAGAGGGATGAAAGAAATTTGGAGGAGAGACTGGGTACAGGAAAAAGCAAAACTACAGGCAAAATGGCAGAGAGGATGGGGAAACGGTGTTCTGCAATAAATTGCTGAAAAAATTACAATGCCAACTTAATGTTATTAGGATGTGGGATATCTTTTTACACACTTTTCACTGTAAACAGCCAAAACATGTTTAGATGGATACCTAAATAAATAAAATCTTCCCATTCCTCCTTAATCTCAGATTGTCTTATTAAGAGCTCAGATTCACAAAAAAGAAAATCCTATTAAGTTACATGTACATCCTAGCAGTAATGTTTGCTTTTAAAGATATCTCTCTCTCCTACGCACTCCCAAATCACTTAAGAGGCTTTTATTAAATTTCAAAGTTAGATAGCTTTCCTTTGCAGACAGCCCAGTAATAGGAAATGTTGGCTAGTTAAGAGTAAGGGAAGGCAGGCAGTAGTGAATCAGGAAATAAAAAGAAAAGTAAAAAAAACATAAGAAAAACGTCGTAGAGTTCTCCCTCCTGAATCAGCTGACAATATAATTCAAAATGATACAAGGTCCTTCTTTCATGCAACCCTGTTACGAGACAGCAGCGTGTGAAAGAGCAGAAGACAACACCACAAAACCAAGCAGCACTGTAGGAAATTAGCTGGCTCTAATCACCCAGCGATTTATGGTGACACATCCAAGAGGACCGAGCCACGAGAATGGTTGTGCCGCTCCAATGATATGTATTCACCCAGCGGAGATGGGCAGGTTTTGCTGCTCTTATACGGAGGCTATAAGGACTGATACATGATCATCAGATTTTTATTTGTTTTTTTCTGGGGACAAATAGATAAAGATTCTGCTTTGTTACATCAGGGTGAATCCCCCATAACTCCATCGATCTTTTTAATTCATGGGTCGGCTCACCTAATTTGTTACATTATTTTCCTCATTAACAGCTTATTAAGGCAGGTTGCAAGAGCAAATGGTGGCATATGGATTTCTTGTGGGCGGGCATCGCCTCCCAGTCAGCGAGGTTGAAGCAGCGGCCACTGCGCTGCCCGGGCTGCACTCCAGCACACCTAGGGGCTTTGCACAGCGTCCTCCTTTCCTTACTGACTCAGATGGAGCGGGGCTGGAAAACAAGTCCCAGAGGAACTCACTCCAATGTATCTCGCGGCGTATGAGGCATTGCGGCGAGGCAGATGATGTAATATCGATTGTTTCTTAGTGAGAGAGGAGGGGAATGTCAGCCAAAGAAATTAAGCCTGTGAATAGCAGATGAGGAGGAAATAATGAGAGAATTGGTGGAGTAAATGAAGACATAAAAGCATGTAATACAAAGAAAGAAGCATTTGCTCTGACCCCCATGACCTGCTGTGGTATTAGTGTACAGTTTTAGTAGTGTAATGATCATTAAGGCTCTGATCCCCATTACTAGGAGCATAGAGATTTCTCTGCCTTATACAAGACTCCGCGTTTCAGTCTGGTATTAATAAAAATCGGTTTCACCTATCATTACACTTTCCCAGCTTAATCATCTTCAAGCGTATTGTGTGTTCAAATGTTGCCATTTGTTGAGCAGTGAGCCAGTCATCTTAACAGGTTGTTTTTTCCAGCATCTCAGTACAACCCCTTTCAGCATACACAAGTGCCATCACTGTGGCCCATTTCGGCAGATGAGGAGTGAGGCTTATGGCTCCGACACAACCATGTGACAGTTTGCGTTGATGGGATTTTTTCCTCCCTTTGGATAAATAATATGATTTTTTTAAAGTAGCAGCCATGGGAGTGACTGTTTAACATGCAAACCTATCAAGAAAGGCTAGTGAGGAATTTTCCAGCAAAACAAACTTTTGCTCCAAAACCAAGAGGGATAGAAAACCGACACTGGGCTGCAGAGGCAGGTCAGTTGTGGCAGGGTAGGTTCCCTGCCAGCCTGAGGTGATGCTGCTTTGAGGACAGCCTTTCTCCTGGCCCCAGCTGGGCTCAGCTCTGCTGCAGGAAGCCCAAAGCCACAGGAGCTCTGGCGCAGGCAGCGGCTCGCTGGGATTTGAGGCTGCTTGACTCGTGGATGGGGGGATCCTCAGGAGACAGAGGCAGCTGTTCCTCTGTTCTCCATTCCGGGGGGGGGCAGGGGGGGAGGTAGAATAGGAATGGTTTGATTTTCCCAAGCAGTTCTTTTTTCCTTTTCTTCTCTCCCCACAGATTTTCCTTTTCGGGGGGAAAATGACTCATTTTTCTGCTAAACCAAACTTTTGCAAATGTCAGGATTTCTTGCGGAATAGAAGTCCTGCATTTCAACCAGCTCTCAGCAGAGATATTTCAAACTAAGGCATCTGCAGCATTTAGTTTCCTTAGTTACATGCCATATGCATCCAGGTAGAAAGGGCAAGGGTCTGACACAGCTACTACAGCTTTTTAAAAGTATCTGAGTCCTTCCTTGGCTTTTAGAGAAGTGAGGAGCGTATGCCTACAGCCAGGGAGACAGCAACAAGAGTATGTCTGACCTCGCCTCGCCTCCACTCCCCTTATCATATCAGCACGTTTCCAGTTTCTGCTTTCCACTGTTCGGAGAAAAACAGTGCTGCAAGGAAGGGGATGATTTACAGTGTACTTAGTTCACTAATTCAGGCTGTACACACAAGGCTAAAAGCATATATCCTTTTTCCCAGATACATATAGGGGCTACCTGAGTTTGATTTCCTCACTCTGAACAGTCAGTCTAACCTTCTGCTTAAGCTAGAAAGTTCTCCCGCCTCTGCCTTCCAGATCAGCAAAGCCCTGGACAATAGTCCAAACGCAATGAGGACCCTCCTTCCTAGGATATTGCCTTTTCTTAAGTTGGTTCTTCTCTGCCTTGCGATGTTTAGGACTAGGTCACTGAAGACTGAGTTGCCTTTTCTGGAGAGTGGCTGCACATTCCACTCAAAACTAGTGGTATCAGTAATTCATAAACCCATAGGACAACACCATATCAGTTCTAGCTGGGCTTGGAGCAAGCCAGTGATCCCAAAATCTTCTCTGAAGATGCTATTTTGCTCCTAGAGGTTAATTTTTCTAGATCCCTGCCACGTATATGAGAGCAGGTAAAGCCGTGAAGCGTGGAACTAATGATCCAAGGATGCTTGCCTGGATCTGCAGAGTCTGAAGGTTTTCAGCAACCTCCTCCTTTTCTGTGGTGCATGGACAAAGTTTCATTTTGGTGCTGTAAGCAGATAGACACTGTCTGCAGCTGGTGACATAGCTTTTGCAATGCATTTGTCCACACTTCACTGTGCATGTTATGCTCTGTGCTGAAAGGGGCAGCTGGGTGGCAGAGCAGAAGGCTGCTTGTTTTGTTCTTCTGGTGGTTGTGGTTGGGGTCGGTAGGGGGAAAAATGGGCTTTTCTGAGAACAGCTCAGCTGGGGAAACACCGGGAGTGAAAGGTGAGGCAAGGCATATGGCAGAGAGCTGGCAGTAGGGGCTGGCAGTGACACCAGGGACCTGGTCCTGTGGAGGGTGGAGAGCACGGGTGGGCTCCAGAGGGGATGGAGGTAGGCAGACAGAGACTTCATCTGTAGGTGACAGATGCAGAGGCTCCTGATAGTTGCTGACTCTGAGCTTCCCTAGTTTGGGAGTTGCCATATTCTTGTTTAGATTCCCACAAAACCCCACTTTGGAGATCCATCCCCCACTGCTGGGGTTCTTGGTGATCACTTCAGGCAAGGGGGAAGGAGATGACCCCAAAGCTCACATGCCTGTCACCCCAGTGAGATATTTCTCCCTGGTGCCAGGCAGGATGCCAGGTGTCCGTTGACAGGACCAGGCTGGCTGCCCAGCAGCATGTCCCAGAGTTCAGCCCACCAAGCCACCCTTTCCCTGGGTCCTGGGAAAAAGATATCCTCTCTCGGAACAGAAAGCAGCCCCTTTCCCTGGAGAGGGAATCCCTGCACAGATCCCTGTTTGCAAAGGCACCCTGGCCCTTCCTTGCTCCCACAGGGTGCAGCCCCTCAGCCACCTCTCTCCTTCTGCACAGGAGAGGAAGGGGGTCCACAGATCCCCCCTCCCTTCCTCCACAGGCACAGCCTTGCACCTCAAACCCTCAAAAGCCATCCACCAAAATGTCTCTATTTAGGAAAGAGAAAAAGCAACAGGAGTGCTGAAGCTGGGACGTGGAGGGTGTCCTTAAAGGACTAGCAGGCTTTATTTATGTCTGCAGGTACAGATGATCCATCACCAGGAAGAGGGAGACACTGGGTGAAACAAATAGTGGAGAAAAACAAAGAGAAATAATTATGTACACAGTATGCCTGTGGAGTGCATCTTAAAAAGAGATATTTGGGACAAGTTGTCCTGATGCTGGATTATAAAAAGGACTAGATCATTTTATAAGCAATATAATGCTTCTGTAGCGTGTGAATGTATCTCAGGCTTCAGCAAATAAGGTACTTGGCTTACAAAAATAAAATCTCCCACTTGTATTGTATGATTATACAACTTGCTGGATCAATTATAGTCCATAATTTTTTAATTTTGCATTTCCTCAGGCCTTGGGTACCACCCAGCACTGGCGGTTGAATGTGAACTAATAATGGAGCAGTGGTGAACATCCTAATGGAAAAGATCACATTACCAAAAAAACCCAGCAGCATTGATTTATTGTGTGTTCATTGATTTAGCCCCTTCCCTGACAGAAGTGAGGCATGCTGTAATCCCACTGCTTGTCCTTCCTCTGTCCATCAGTCCTTCCCCCTGCCTCCCGGCTGCCACACCACCTCAGACCACAGCAGCCACAAGAGCTGTAAGGGGCCACCTCCTCCATGAGGGTTGGTGTTTGGGCTGAGGGGAAAAGCCATTAGCTGGCCACACTAGCCTCTGCTTCTCTCCTGCCAGTGACCAAGGACCTCAGGGCTGCTGGTAGAATTCAAGGGGGCTGCAAAGGAGTGAGGGGTCCTGTGGCAGAGGCAAAGAAAAGATGGGGAACAGCTTTGTGTACTGTGACAGGTTTAGAAGACATGAGCAGAAAGGGACATCTAGTACGGGGAGGTTTGGAGGGAGCTAAAATTGAGGTATAGAAGCACAAGGGATAAACTGCAGGAAAGGAGGCAAGGATGAACCTCTCAGATATCCAACCATCTAAAAACCAGATGTATTCTTTCATGAATTTGCCTCCTTTTTCTTGGCTGCAATGATTTCTGAGGTGTTCAGACAACCATATCCTATTTCTTCCCATAACCCTGTGGAAGAAGCACATTGCAGCTGCCCTGCTGAAGCTGTCAGCCCATCTTGGGGCGGGGAGGGGTGGGGCAGAACTGCAACTACCTTCACCTCAAATTCAAAAAAAGGGAAAGATGGGGGAAAATGGGGGAAAATCCTTAGCAAGGAAGAGAAATCCGGGGAGGACATGACGAACAGCACAGAGCCAGCATGACAACTTCCTTCAAGCCCCTTGCAAATGGGACTGGGTTAGGGGCATGGCCAAGGAGAAGCAAATGTGACCAAAACATCACTGCCTCTGAGCACCACTGCCCTCCCAGCTCTCCCTCCAGATACCTGGATTGTGATGAGGAGCTGCAAAGTCACCCAAGGTCTTCTTCCTGCACTCAGCAAAAGCCACCGTGGAGTGCAGGGAGCATACCTGCAGAGGAGGGAGAGCTGTCTCCTAGGTCTTCAGGACTAATTTGATATGTATTTTGGTGTTTGATGTGGAGCCATCATTGACTGAAACTGGCAGTACCTCTGGAGCGCTGGCAGCTGGGCACATTTGTTAGCAGTTGCAATCACTGCATGAGTGTTGTCATTTGGGTGACTGCAAAGGGCTTTGGCACAAGTGGCACCTTTTGTGTATTTCTGCAAATAAACAGTGAGGATGCTTGCAAAGCTGCTGGAGAGGGATGGGAGGGCAGTGGGAGGTGAAAGAAAAGCAAAGGTTTTTATCTGTGAAGGGTGACTTGTCCAGCCTGTCTCCCTCACACACCTAAAACCACTTTTTGACTAGCTCTGACTGGACTTGCAAATGCAGTTTTCCTGTTGTATTAAATTTGGAGATATCCTACTGCGACATCAAAGTTGGACCCAGCCCCCCATGGCTACTTATTTCCCAAGGTAGGTGGATTCGAGGGCTGCCCATGAACAGTGGGGCTGGGTAGCACAAACAAAAAGAAACACTACTTGCACAAAAGATTTTCAATCAAGGAAAACAAAGAGCACAGCAGAGAAATGCGTTCAGATTATGGTGAGTCTTAAACACACATCAGGGGTCTGGTCCAAAGCTCTATGAAGTCAGAGTTTTTCTATCAGGTACAGTGGGGTTTTTTTGGATCAGATTCCAAGTGCAATTTGTCTCCTTTTTTTTTCCTTGGCTGTTGGGCTTTTTTCTGTTTTCCTTTTTTTTTTTTTTTTTCAAATAATGAGTAAAGCCACATCAGCTGTAATGGATTGCTTCTCTCTGCTTTCAGGAGCCAGGAAGAGAATCATTGAGCCATATTCTCCTGCTCCTCTGCAGAAAGCAAATGGCTATCCTTGGATATCAATCACTGGGGTAAAAGCTAAGAAATGTTACCAAGGAAACATTGTCAGGCCCATTGGCAGTCTCCTTTGTTTAGTAAGTTTATCCATGAACAGCATTTTATTGTTTTGAAATCAAGAATTTTAAAATAAATACAACATCTTCAATGAACTCACTTGCTAGGCACCCTCCCTGATGTAACCAACACCCAAAGTATATCGCTCTACTTTGATTCATCAGGTAGTTAATTAATTCATCAGCTTTGGATTAATAATCTAAGATGGCCTTCTGAATAAATATATAGTACATTTATCACTAGGTAAAATCTGTTATTTCTCCAAGCAGGTAAACATTAAAAATACTTGTAATCCAAAGCAAGAAAAACGAAGGACTGCAACGTGTCACACATTGATCCAGCTGTGAGGCATGAATAATAGCAAAGTGGATGCAAAAGACACAGAGCCGACTTTGATCGGTGGGATGCAACTTTTACATTGTGTGGGTGTGTTTAGTACTCACGAAAGCAGGAGACTAATAGCATTGATTTCAGCCAGACCTTGTGAAACAGGTGCTATACGACACTTCCATCATCCAGCACTTACAATGCCCTCCAGCATGGACTAGCTCCGCCTCTGCTGCCTCAGCCTGGTTTTCCCGATGCAGTGCTACCCACCACCCAGCACCTCCCAGGAGGTGGCAAGTGCCCTCGGCTGCGAGTCTCTTCAGTGCAAGTGGAGGGCACCCCGAGCCTCGTAGGAGGCATTCGTGCTTTGGCAAAAATTTGCTATTTAAATAGGAGGCTGTGCTGCGTGTTTCGTGATACATGCAAATAGAAACTCTGGTGTCACCGTCATCTCCTTCTACAGTCCTAGAGCTGTAGATCTCACTCTTCAAAGGTGGAGGGCTAGTGCTGTGTCGCAGTGTAGAAATATAGGTAAACGGGGACACTGCCCAGCTCAGATGAGCCATTAAGGGTGCACACAAAGCCCCTCAGGTTTCCCACCAGTCCGCCTAAAATGATGCCCATTCCTAGGCCCCAGGACCTTTGGAGAGCACCTTTTCCTGAGGTCACAGTCAGCATCCCTGTATTCCCCCAAAAAAGGGAGTGGGGAGGTATTCAAATGCCTGGGAGAAGCAAGGCCATGTGTTCGTGGTGCAGGTGAAGAGAGGACCATGTGTTATGTGAGCACCACAGCCAGGCCAGCCCTGCTCTCCCACAAACCCAGCCATGAGGTTCTGGGAGCCCAGGGCTGGCACTGGATGGGAATGCATCCTCTGGGGGCACTGGCGCCCCTAAACAACATTGTGCCAAAGCATCGTCTGAAAAGACATCAATAAAACCCATTTTCCTTACCCAGGTGCTTCCAAGCATTATAAACTTTCCCTCAGACTGAAAGGGCACAGTCGATGCCATAATTATTGCAAAATAAAAAGATTAAAATTGACTAATGCATTCAGGCACAAGCATCAAGTCACATATCTATCTAGTTTTATTGGCAATTTTTTGGGCAGTGCAGGGGGAGGCAAAGCAGGCAGTCCTGCTCACTAACTATAATATTCTCTGACTTATATCATTATTTCTGCTTATTTTTTTCATTTTGCCTTTAAGGACAGAGTGTCTTGGGCTGCATGATCTCATGTGAATAACAAAATTGGGGAGGGGAGGACTCTATTATTCTGGAAGGAATAAAGAAAAAAAAAAAAAACAGTAAGAAGTAATGATCTTTTCTCCTGCTGACTCAAGATCATACAGTGTGATCAACCCTGCAGCCACAGGCAGGCTGTGGGGATGGAGTCAATTGGAGGGGACGCTCAGCTGAACAGTGAAACCTCAATGCTGGAGCAACCCTCCGAAATCACACTGCCCTCTGCTAGCCCAGGAGGAACCAGCAGCTCACGATCCTACTTGAGACCAGAGCGACTGTCACTTTTGGGATGCTGTGCTTTCATTACATTTCATTTGTGTGCCTCCTGCAGTCTGCTGGAGCCAGCTGGCATTTTGGGTGCCACTCAGAGGAGAGAGAGTTTAAATCCGTGCTAAACGCTGAGGAAACCTTTACAGATAAGGACATGCGTAAATGTCTGTCTGCTCAGCGGCCAGGCTTCCCTTTCTCATTTTGCTGCCATTTGATAGTCAAAAATCTATTGCGATGCTTCCCGATCTCGACCCAGATTAAGTGACTTTCCCCAAAACTACAGGGGTCTTCATGAGAGCCTGCAACGAAGAGGAGATACTGAGAGCATTAACTTGAGACGCGGGCCCTGGTCTCCTTTCCACCAAGGACTTCCTCTGCAATGGATGCAAATCCATTCTGTTTTGTTCTTTGCCTCAGCTTCCCACCTAGAGGATGGGAAAGACATCACCTTTGTGCCTCTGAAGGAAGACAACTACAGTGCAGATGCCCTCCTAGCCCTTTTCCCAGGGATGAGAGATCTCCCCCTCACAGCAGGAGCGTTGTTCTTCCATCAGGGCTCTCACATCAGGCCATTGCTCTAGAAAGGCAGCCATCCCCCAGTAACCTGGCCCCTTCCCAGGCATCTCTTTGAAAAGCAGCCACAGCATCAACCTATGCTCCACTAAGACTCCCAAAAGTCACAGATCACCATCCCTTCATGGAGCTTAAACTGGTCACAGGCAGCGAGGACTTCAGTTCCGTGGAGGAACGATCTTCTTACAGAAGGACACTGAGTCACGGATGCAGGAAGATAACGTCTCACGGCTGGGCAGGACACCCCAGCCATGGTTTGCTGGAGGATGGACAAGCTGCAAAAGGACTGTTCACCTCCACTTTCCTCCTTTACTCCAGGCTGGATGAAAAACAATTAGTTTAGCTGGTAAACGAGAGCCAGTATGCTTCCAGGATATCATCCCTCTGCTCTGCTTACCCAATTTTCCTTTCCCCTGCACACCCACGTGCCTGCCCTCCTTGCCCCTGCAACAGCTGCAGGCAGGGGACAGCCACCACCTGCCGATGACTTGGTGGTGTGTGGTGAGTGATGAATGACGGGTAGCTGAAAGCAGATATACCTAATGATCACACCTCACACAAAGGAGGGAAGGTGGACGACTGAGCATGGCTAATACACAAGCAAACACAGCCCCAGACTGGCTGCCAACTCCATTTCCCTGCCTTTGTGAAATGCTTGTGCTGATGCCTGAACACCATGAAAGCTTGTCAGTGCCCCCCCTATTATAAATACGGGGGCTCTCAGACATGCTAAAGAGCTTTCATAGCAATGCTGCTGCATTCAGAACAAATGCTTTTCTGAATTAGTTGAGAATAGTATCATTTATCTTAGCACTGTTCCCACCTTTCCTGTCCCAACCGCTGCATCATATAAATGAAACATCCTCAAAATGAGCTTCTTGTTCATTTGTATTGACACTTGTTAAGAGGAGATAAAATGCGTCTCAAGGTGCTCATCACAGCTAGGTAGTCTCTCCTGTTCTCTGTTGCTCTGGGGCCTTACCCTGCCAGGAACAAGTAATTCCTCGGAACAGCTCTCTGTTGCAATATTCACAGGCCCAGCTGCACGAGGTGGTGAGAGCTTGCTTTCCTGCAGGGGGAATTGCGGGCAATGAGCAAAACTGAGATAGAAACATTACAAATATTTTCTTAATCACATTAAACAGAGGGAAAGGAGCCCATGAAACGCAGCAAGGGCTATAGATTAGGCAGGGACAAACCAGATGGGGGAGGAAAATGTGAGGAGTCTGGAAGGTGCTGAGATAAAGTATTTCTGACTCCTGATTCCTGCTGAAATCCCCCTCCTGGCTTTAGCCAGCTTGTGGGGCCAACTGCTGGCGAGCCAGCTGTCCTCAGCCCCCCTGGGCAAAGGCAACAGCCTTTCTTATAGGAAAGGAAAGCGTTGAGCAGCGGAGCTGAGCAGGGCTGTGCCTGGGGACCTGCAAGCCCTCCTGCCACATCAGCACCTGGGGGGACTGCACAACAGAATAACAGCAGCCGTGGCACGACCAGTGCCCAGCTGAGTGAGGCACAGACAGGAAAACTCCTAACTGTTGCCAGCACAGTATTTATGCACCAGGAATGATTTTGGGCAGCTGTCTGCCGAGAGGTTTTGCAGCTGCCATCACCCCTGCAGTCCCCTGTTCATGCCCTGCACAGCAAAGGCAAGGCTGCACTATGATTTTTCATTAGCTGATTGCTTTTACAGTCTCTGAACTTTACTCCTTGACCCTTGATCATCTGGACTTTTATCTGTTGAAGGTGGCGTGACATATAACCACTTTTCTAATGTACACTGTGTTGATTTCACCTGCGTTTGCCCCAGTCCAAAGAGAACCCACCTAATTATCTACATAGAGTTTTGCTTTGTTTTTTACCATGGACCCGGCTCTTCTATGTATGTAAGTGTTCATACGCCACCCAGTGGCTCCCGAGGCATTGGGTACTGGTCTCACCAGTGACAGTCCCTACAGGTGCCCAAACCCACTTTCTCTTGGAGCATCTCCCCAGCAGCAAGGACACAGCAGCCCAAAGCTGTGCTTCCCGGGGGTCACAGGCAGCAACGTCTGAAGCTCTTTCCAGTCCTCGGTGCACATAACCACATCACTCACTCACCATGTTCTGCAGTCTCAGGGTGCAGCATGGACTGTCAAGCTAGCATAAGCCAGCAGGGCACTAAGTGTACAGTTTCCAGTCGCTCAGATCCATCATGCACTCACAAATGCTTTCTGCCAGCTCACCTGGGCACCTGTGCACTTTCTTAATTTTCAGCCAGCCTTTAATTAAATTAAAGTAAAGAAAGAAATCCCCTTGGGCCAAACTCAGGAGCATCCTTTTCCAATCATGTCTACCCATGAGTTCTTTGGTCAAGCATAAAAATATTCTGCACTATGGCCCCTGGCCCCTTGCCGGGTCTCCCCGTCCACACTGCCTTACAGTGCTGCTCTTGGGTTGAGCAGGCAGCTATGGAGGAAAGCTGAGGGGAAAAAAAGAAATGCCAACATACAGCTGTAGCCAGCTCCATCCCCTCTCCCAGTCCACCTCCCCCTCCTTCTCCATCAGAAACCCCCACTTTCCTTGTCTCCAGCCCTCAGAGCTGAAGCCTAGACCACAAAGAGACTTGGGTGGGACTTCAGTTTCACCTGAGCTGCCATCCCTGCCTTTCTGTTGGTTTTCCTTCTTCATTATTTTCCTGTAAAACCAAGTCTTACATTCATTACCTACCCCTTCAAGAGCCAATAGCAACCACAAAGAGCGCTCCAGCAAGATTTACATACCGTGACATCCTATGCAACAATAAATTTTCTGGCTGACTCTCTGCTTCTTGCATTTACCAGCCCCTGCTAACTTCATGCTTTAAGAGTATGCTCTTTGATTCGACATGTAGTTATTGGATATTACACGTTCATCTCATTCATTTCAGTGTTCCCCAAGGGCGTGTTCTTCACTGTTTGTTGCCATAATGCTCGAGGGCAAGAAGTAATTTTTCTTATTTAGCCTCTGCTTTATTATTTTGCCCTGTCGTTTGCTGTCAGATGCCAGAGATGAGATGCCCCTTTGGGCAGAACAGGCACAACCGACCGTATTTGCTATGCAAATCACCCTGAGCAAGCCAGCAGCAGTGGCTGAATTGGGAGGGGAATCCTGGCCCTTGTAAAGTGATGCCCTAATGATAGGCCAGGGACTGATCATTACATGCATAGATCCCCTTCTCCGGAGAGAAGGATGCTGGAGGTCTCAGAAAGCCCAAAAATGGAGTTTCAATGGAGTTGGTTGCTTAAACTGTGCCCCAGCTGTACCCCACCCTACATGCAGGGCCAGGCAAGAGAGACCCTTATCTTTACCAATGCAACAGGATCAGAGTTTTGTCCCAGGATGGCTTTTTGCTGGTTAGCATAGCCGAGGTGGAGCTTGAACAAGTGCTGGCAGCTGGGCAGCAGCTCCTCCCTCCAGCTGCTCAGGGTGCCTTGGCTCCAGTGGGATCCTTCAGGGGAGAGAGGGAGATAATGAGATGGAGAGTAACTTTCTGGCTGCTGGAAGAAAGCATGCAAGGGCAGGCAGCTCTCTTGCAGGATGCCCTTTGTCAGAGACCAGACTAGCCAAGCATACACTTTGCTTTTATTACCCAAAACCGGGCAACGTCGTTGCTCCATAACACTTGACCAACGTTGACCCCAAGCAGATTAGACACAGATGAGTGCGTCGTGCTCCAGCGGGGCTTGTGCCAGCTGTGACCGCTTGCACGCTTCCTGGGGCCAGGCTCATTGTGGGACCAAAATACTGGCTCACAGATTTTAGCCTTGCAGCGCCAGCTTCTGTAACCCTGTGCACCACACCTGAAGTGCAAGGTGGGCAAAAGGATGGTTCCCATCTAGAGAGGAGCATGTGGCAGGGCTGCAAGTGAAACAGAGACCAACTGCAGTCAAAATCCACCCTTTTGCATAGGTATCGCATTCCCTTCCCAAGTGTTTCTGAATCACCACGTCCGTCTGCAAACACTAAACATAATAAAAGGCCATTGCAGGCTCCATCCGAGCCTGGCTATAATTAAATATATTGACTGATAAATTGAGTATAGTTATACCTCTCCATCTGGTCTCAGCAAAGGACCACTGACATTTTGTTCGTATACCCTCATTTTTTCGTCTCTTTCAGAACAAGATTTGCATCATAGCTTTTTAATGAGCTAATAGTTAAAATAGCCTCCTATAATTACGCTAGAATAATCCAGCATTATTTCAGCTTAATTATAGGGGGATATCTTAACTATACATCATTTGCAGTTCTCAGTCACTCTAATGCACAGATGTCTGAAGAAATGACATAAAACACTAGCAAGTTATAAAATATCTAGAGTGGTGCTCATTGCGTCTGTGGAAAATGATCACATCTATTTTCCATACCTCTGCTACGCAGTCTCCCTGTTCAGATTATTTCCTGCCAACCAAGAGATAATACTGAAAACAATGGAAATAAAATACTTCACTATCTCATGTCTTGCTCTGGTATTGTTGACTCTTTCATTTTCATGTCTCCTTGATCCTCTCATAAATCTTCACATCAACATACTATAGCTAATTTCTCCAAACCTTTAGCAACTCTGGAAGCAAAACAATTCGTAAAACTACTGCCTTCATAGCTGTGGCCAGACTACAGGGCTGCCTTTAACTTTGCTGTGGGTTTTGTTTATTTGTATTAAATGACCTGGAAGAATTGCCCCAGGAGCACACAGCGCTGCTATTCACGGTTAATCTCCTCTCTCCCCCTCGGAGACCGCCACATCCCGACAAGGCAGCATTGTTGGAAACATCAGCTTGCTGCTCTGGAGAGACGTGTCTCTGCCACACCACATGGCTCTTCCCTTTGGGGTACCTGCTGCTGTGGGATGCAGGATGCCTGTGAGAAGACAGGTGAGGACTTACTGGGAAGTGGGGAGGTTGTCTGGGGAGGTGTAGGTGTCACCTCTGTCCCCCGCTACACTCAGCGTCCCACTGTGTATTGCCACCCTTGGGCCCACCTGATGCTGTTAGCAGTAGCTCAGCTGCATCCCCTCTGTCCAAGCTCGCATGCTTGGATCTCAGCCCCCAGGACTCCTTAAAGCCATCACACCTGTCGCCTACCTCAGTCATCCCTTCTCATCTTACAAGTCAATTCAATCTGCAAAAAACTCTTAGGGGCCACAAAAAAACATACAGGCAGCTGCCTTGGTCTGCATGGTCAGTGCTACCAGTAGTCAGAGTATTTCCATTCATAGCTTGAGATGATCGTTGGAGAAAGTGAATGTGGCAGAGCAGCCTGAAAGAAGGCAGTGATATAGGCAGGAGCTTGCCTTTTGCTGTTCCTTGTTCCTGTAGCACTTGGCCAGCCAGCACTGACTGTGGGGACAGGAAAGTGCAGCAGTTCCTTGGTGCCCAGCAGAGGAGAAGGGCAGTTGCCTGAGAGGTCTGTGCAGCACTGGCTCCCAGGGTTCAGGGCTGTCTGGGTGTGGAGGTACCTCCTTGTCCCCACCAGCAGCTCACTGCAGACTGCCAGCCCTACTGGGCAAGCTCTTGCAGAGATGAGTGTGCTTGCCAGGGTCAGAAAGCAGGGGGATGGTGAGGTGCCTGATGATGATGATGCCTGAGGAACTTGCATGGTTGGGTGACAACCCCAGACACTGGTCCAGAAAGACCAATAAGGAAAAAATCTTCTGGACCCTGGAAGGTCAGGCTGGCTTTCTGCAATGAGAAGGGAAACTTCTGACCTAAAACCACTATGGGCACTAGTAGCCCTTCCTCCACTCCTGAGCAACCAGCTTACTCTTTGCTTCTTCCACTGCCAGGGCCTTGGACCAGATGCTCACACAAAAGACTACACCTTTTCCACCATTCCCTGAGTAGGGATAGAATAAAGACAGGGTGTCGAGATGCAGATAGGGATTTTTTGTGCTGCACAAATATCTTAAGACACTTCCGAACAACATGGCATATTCGATTGCACTTTCAATTTTAAAAATAACAACAAAACCAAATAATGGAATAAGTTGAAATTTTGTAATACTAAATATTTTTCTAGGAGAAAACATAGCATGCTCTACAATTAGCACCCTCTGCCAGGAATGTAGGGGGAAACAATGTGTGTCCCCAGGTATATACTTTCATGTTCACAGGTTTGCTTACTCCAGAGAAGGGAAGATTCACAGGAATATTCCCGTAGGTCTAAGGACTTTCGTAAAAGGAAAAGGTCGGAGATTTTCTCAGTCAACACCATTCCTCACGTTGCCTTGTAGAGCAGAACTAGAAGGAAAAGCCTTGTTCCTTGGAATAGGTGAAGTTAAAAGGACAGTGGGAAAGCTGGTGGCAGTAGCCCACGAGGACAGTAACAGCTGCATGCATACACACGCAAGCAAAGCTCAGCAGCGAGGAGGTGATGAAAGGAGGGCTAGCAAGGATGGGCTGTGGTCTACTTGTGTGTCCCTGGCAAGGCATGGAGAGGACCATGAGGGATAGGCTGCAACAACATGGAAACCTCTGCAAGGCTGCTCTGGAGGATGTTACTGTGAAATGGCTCCCTGTAATGCAGTGAGGGATAGTGTGCATTACTGAGCAGACTGGGCAGATAGGCAGCACTGCTGCTTCCAGGGAGGCACTGAGCCCCACAGGAGAGGACTGCTAGCTCCAAGGCAGGTATGGGCAGAGTTGCATTTCTGTGCAGTCTGTGAACCAAATACTATTTTTAGCTTCATTTCTCTCTTTTAATACCTGTGGATCAGCCTAACAGGCAGAGAGAGAGTGTATAATAAATGTCATAACCTCCTTGGAAAATACCTCATGGCTTTTAAACTAATCCCTTGATATTTTGAGAGGACTGCTGTGTGACATTGATTAAACCTTGGGGGCTGGTCATGCTGAGGCAACACTTAGTGGCTGTAGAATGCTGTTCCCTTGCCAGCCTGGTCTCTGCCTCTGCTCCTTCACACAACAGGGGCTCCACAGCCCCTCGAGACCATGATCCTGATGTTGATCCTCTGAGCTCACACCAGAGATGTCCCTCCTCGAGGCATTAACTCACCTTCCCTTCAAAGTTGTCATGGATGTTACAGAAGCCTTGCCCTTGTCCCACTGGTCTTACAACCCCACCAGCATCCTTCTTCCTCTACAGAGGTCCTGGTTGCAGGGGCGGGGTGCCACTCTCTTAACTTGTTCTCTCTGTTAATTTGCTGGTATACCTGCTCACTGTTGTGAGTCCTTTTCAAATGCACTTGGTCATTTTCTTCTGCTTAGCAGATGACAAAGTCAAAGACCTTCAGTTGGGACCATGCAGAAATAGGAGACAAGTTTGCTTTACATTTGTTTTGGGACTTTCTGATGATCTGTTTGGTATTTTTAGTTTTGATAAAGAAAGTTTTAAAAATTTTACTTTTTAATCTCACCAGGTGGAGAACTGCACTTGAGTACAGGCAGGTGCTTACGAGGAAGATGACACCTGGCCAAGATGAGCCCAAAGCAAAAAGGTTGTACAGGCAAATGAAAAGGTTGACCTAAGTAACAAGCAAAATACTGTGAGGCACCAGAAAGAGGACCAACCATGAATAAGTAGTTTTAGGATAGGGAATGTATGCACTCATCCCACATCTTAGCAGATCCTTTTCCAGTGTATGACAATAGCCTGAAATAAAACACCAGAGGATCCACAGCTGGAATGTATGTGCATGGAGTCATGCCTGCAAAAAATCTCAGCTCACTCTCCATGTTCTGCAGGTGTGAAGAAGCCCTGGGTCTTTCTGGCCCTGACTGTATTATGAGATGGATAGTGGCCTTAAGGGTGGCTTGAGCACACAGAGCACCACAACCTGTGCCCTCTCCCTCTCATCACAGCACATTTAACTAAAGAGGAAGGAAGGATTATCCTTTGAGCATCTCACACTTACCCAAAGGGTCCATACTGGCCTTGGGAGAGTCACAAGCAGAACACTGATAGCACAGGGGGCTGCAACAGTTGGTCTGGTCCTGCCCACTACTCACAGAAGCCCTTAACAGGCAGGTGATCTAGTGCTGATACACTGCACCTGGAGAGAGCTGGCATCCCTCTCACCTGTCAGCCCTGCAGCTTGGGCTAAGAAAGGTTCTTTGCATGACTGTTTGCAATGTAAGAGTGGGGCTGGGCTAGCCTGAGCTGTCAGCAGAGATGTCACCCCAGTAGACAGAGTCTCCTTTAGATGTACATACTGAAGAAACGTATACTCTGGAAGCTTTGATATTGTGTAGCTATAATGCTATATACCCCTACTTTTGTATACTAGGGAAAAGAAGGAGAGGGAATTGGAGTGCTTTTTCATCATCTTGTAAAAATGATAGAGAGCAGTCTCATTAAAGTCCTGAGATTAGTAATCACTTCAGTATGCATTTTTTACTTACCCAGGGTTTTGGAAATGTTGTCAGGGAGCACAGGATGAAGACCTAAAGGAAATCACCTTTTATGACCTAACAAACACATTAGAATCAATTATATTGAGTTATATTGAGCTGAAAGCTGACACCATCAGCAACTTTCTATAAGCCGCTTGTGAAAATGGTACAAATGAAATTCTGAAGAGTTACACAAGCCTCTAGTAGCTGGAGGTTTGCTCTGCTCATTTATTTATATAAGCATGCCTTCCTGCTACAGATCCTTGTTAATCTCCTTCATTTTGTAATTGAATCAAAAGTATCTTTCTCACTTCCCTTGCTGATGCTGGAAAGGCCTTCCTACAGGTGAACTGGAAATGTCTGTCTTACACTCAAAAAGCTCTCACCTCCTGGAGATCTCTGTAAAACCAGTTAATGCATCTTATCAGGGCAACTGATTCCTGTTCCCAGGGCCTGTCACTTGCCTGGGGATCAGTCCCCTCCAAACTCCTCACAGAGTCACAGCATGGTCAGGGTGGGAAGGGACCTCTGGAGATGATCTAGTCCAACCCCCTGCTAAAGCAGATTCACCCAGAGCAGGTTGCGTGGAGTCACGTCCAGGCAGGTTTTGAATGTCTCCAGAGAAGGAGACCCCACAGCCTCTTTGGGCAGCCTGTTCCAGGGCTCTGTCACCCTCAAGGTAAAGAAGTTCTTCCTCATATTCAGATGGAACTTTTTGTGTTGCAGTTTGTGCCTGTTGCCCCTTGTCCTGTCGCTGGGCACCACTGAAAGGAGCCTGGCCCGTCCCCTTGACGCTCGCCCTTAAGGTATCTGTAGACATTGATCAGATCCCCCCTCAGTCTTCTCCAGGCTACACAGGCCCAGCTCTCTCAGCCTTTCCTCACAAGGGAGATGCTCCAGTGCCCTCATCA
>JAVJGI010000062.1:5518442-5533445 GCA_035590275.1 Ibycter americanus
ATGCTTAGACATGACCTCCAGCATGGAGGTGAGTCTGACTGGCCTGTAGTTTCCTGAGTCTTCCTTCTTGCCCTTTTGGAGACTGGAGTGACAATGGCTTTCCTCCAGTCCTCAGGTACCTCTCCTGTCCTCCATAACCTTTCAAAGATGATGGACAATAACATGTGCCAGCTCCCTCAGCACTCAGGGGTGCATCTCATTGGGGCCCATGGATTTGTGAGTGTCAGGTTTGGTTAAATGATGTCTAACGTTATCCTCCTTGACCAGGGCAAAGTCTTCCTTTCTCCAGACTTCCTCTCTTGCCTCCAGGATCTGGGAAACTGGAGGGCTGGCCTTGCAGGGAAGATTGAAGCAAAGAAGGCATTCAGTAACTCCGCCTTCTATGTGTCCTTCATCACCAGGGCACCCACCTCATTCAGCAACTGGGCCACATTTTCTGTAGTTATACTTTTCCTACTGATCTACTTGAAGAATCCCTTCTTGTTGTCCTTGACGTCCCTTGCCAGATTTAATTCCAAACAGTATTTCATCCTCCAAGGACTGTCCTGCACCATGTCTATAAGACTCCTACATCATCCATCCATAGAAGTCATCCTGGGTTACGGGTGGCAGGATTTTCATTCCTTCGCCCTACCTTTAAATTGCACTTGAAATAGTGACAATGCAGCAGATAATGCTTGTTTTGGCCCTGAAACTTCTCAGCTAACTGCAGGCACAGGATGGGTGCACAGGCTGAGTGAGGAGACTGGGTATCAGGGTCCTCTCCAGCAATTCAGGAGAGAAGGAAAGAGGGCATCTCTAGCAGCAGGGAAAGCTAGCTGTCTTCTCTGCCTCAGACGGTAGCCATACCATGATCCCAGCAGAAGTCCTTTAGCTGGGTCCCTTAAACTGCATGTGATGAGTCTTTAGGTCTGTGTTACATTGCCAAAGCTCATCTAACTGTTAAATAGTGATAAAACAAGTCATTGGGACCCCTCTAACACCCCGTCTAATGGCTGTGCTGGAAGGATTAACGAGTTTGAGAGCTAGATGAGCTCTGCCAGAATGTTCCCAGACACAGTCACTCACATATTTTAATGAATTTGGCCAGCAGCCTCTCTTGGTGCTTGCTTTCTTGCATATTCATATGACAGGCTTTTATCAGCACAAAGCCTTGTAAAGGCAGTGTTTCCAGGCTGCACGCATGAGCATTCCCGAGAAGCAGAGTTTGAAACTGGGCCATGCAGGTGTTGGAGCTCGAAGTCTCTGTGTACCCATTCGTGTGGTGAGTGCCCTCAGTCTGGTCCCCCCGCAAGCTGGGCAGTGATGCTGAGGTGAGGAGCAGAAAGTTCTTCTCCAGAGCTCTTTGCAAGGAAGCCACCAGCTTGGGAAACAAAACAAAACAGACCTGGAAATGGGCATGCTGAACTATTCTGGGTAGTTGGGAGCTGCTGTTGATAGCACTGGCTGAGGATGCAGGAGTTTGCTCCTATATCACTTACCACATCTCAGTGTGTGAAGTCAGATTGTTTCAGGGTCATTTCTGTCACATAGGCTCATGATGGTAAGCACAAGGCTGTAAAAGTTTGAGTTATTTAATCCTTTAGGCATCTGTGAGGAAAGAGCTAAAGGTCAGGTTGTGAAACGTGGTATGTCACACCAAGCAAAGAGACGGAGATTCTGATTGTCTAGTGAAGGTTCTCTGATGGGCTTTCGCTGGCTCTTGTGTTTGTTCATTAGTGCCACTTTACTTCACATAACTGATCCAAATACTAACCCAACAAAGCAAATTACCGCAGCCCTGTGACTTGCCTGATAATTCATAACTGTGCTAATTAGATCTTCACTTAATTTAAATCCTTAAGTAAATCCTTCATTTAAGGTGAGCCTTTGGAGGTGCACTGAACAAATAAAAGTACCAAGTCTATTGAAGAAGAATCAGGTTTCCCATGTCCAGTCAATTGACCTTAGAAGCTCATAATGTCCAAAGGCCACGAGTGAGCTCCAGGGCTCCTGCAGGGTTTATGAAACACCGTGCGCTCCCTGTAGAGACCGACTGCTGCAACCCCCAGGCCCAGGTGGGACACACAAAATAGGGTCTTCTAGGGAAGAAGAATCAGCCGGCCTTGCACGGGAAGGAAGGAAAGGACATTGGGTCTGTTAATTTTCTCAGTGCCGACTGAGAAGCCAGGTGTCATTAAAATGTGTGTTCAATTTAAAACTCCAGCAAAGCCAGATGCTCACTAAGTGGATACACTTCAGCAAGTGCCTGCGCATTAAAATACAAACTAAAAGGGAAAAAGCTAGTGCAACTGGGGCATTAAACAAACGCTGACAGGACATGCGTGAGCACACACAAATCGTCATGTTTACAGTGCAGGATGCCCAGTTTCCATTTGCATCTGGAGACATCTAATTGTTCAGATGCTGCAAACCCACGGTCCCTTTCGCCTGCCTAGCCATCGTCTGTGGTAAATAGCTACATAAATAGGGGCAAATAGCTACATAAATGGCCAGTTCACCTGGAGGCACATGCCAGCATCTGGGAGTGTGGCAGCTCCTGATCTGCCACAGCCACGAGACATCACCTCCTGGGAGCATCCAGCCGGTTGTGTGAGCTGTCTTTCCATGCCACGTCCTGGCTGCAGCTGCTGGATGTCCCCAAGAACTATAGCATCCCTTAATGCTGCCTATAAAATGCCAGCACTGTGCCGGTGCCTGTACATGCATTTCTCTGGCTGACACCTCCTGTCATGCTGCAAACACTGAGAATAAACCACAAGCAGTTCTTTTAAACCCAATAATTCAGCATTCGCACTGCAGCAGTCAGACCACAAAACTGCAGCAGATGTTACAGCAGGGCTTCAACTCCACTGGTCCAAAATACAATGCAGTATCTGGTCAGCTCTCACTCTGACCATGCACAAAAGCAGACGCTAACATCTCTGTCTCCCGCTAGTTTATGAGGCAGAAACTCCATCGTCATTCTGAGCAAGTCAGCAAGATGGTCCGTGAGGCCCCATAATGGTTAACGCTCCCTTACTGCAGAGAGTTTTTTAGTAGACTCAGTCTGTAGTATGCGTTGTTACCCCCTCAGTTTTGATCATCGATCTGAAGAGCATATCGCCTTGGAGATTAACAAAGAAATTCTGGCTGCAAAGCTGCTGAAAAGGCCACTTTGGTTGATTTTTTTCTTCATATTGCTTTGTGTTTCTGCTTCACAGAACAGAAGGGCAATAAAAATTAATTTCATGATGTAATAAAATGTTTGCCTCTAAGGTTTCTGGAAGCTGAAGCACTGGTATTTTATTTGCATGCAGAACTTCATTATGGATATAAAAGTGTGAAGACATGGTGTGGTTGTTAAACCTTAGGATATCACAGGCTTAGAATAATGTAACCAACCAAATGAAATAGCATTTTAAACCAAACAAGGTTACAAACATTATCATTAAAAATGGTAGTAAATAAATGAACTATTTCCAATCTGTAATTGTTTTAATCTTCATGTAGTGGGAGTATAAAGGTATCATTAGCTGGCCCCAAATGCCTGAGGATTTGGTTCCTAATTTGGAAGGTCTGCCATTCCTGAGGTTACCAGATGTTCAGAAAGAGTTTCATGTCACTGTATATTATATTTGTTTCCCAAGGTTGTGTCTCCTCTTTTCCCAAATTACATATGCTCAAAGAACCCATCTTGTTCCCTCCCTTGCTGCCTGTCTTTGTAACAGGATGGAACAGTAGCTCCAGAAACAAGCAAAGTAGCACAGCCGAGTGACCCTCCTCTGAGGGTCAGAGCACTTAACTGGAGGATGGAAAGGGAAAATAGAGAGTGTGATTACTTAGTGTTACTTGGGTTTTTCTTCATTTGCCCAGATGCCACGTTCTTCTGTTTAGGTCAGGTTTGGGGTATGCAGGGTGAGGCCATGACACAAGTCACTTTGTGTTCTTAGTAAGTTAGAAAGATGCTAATAAAGTGATTTTTCTGAAAGGTTTCTTTCACTGGCAATGGGGGATGTTAGAGTACAAAGCATTAAATCGCTGGCTGACATTATGCAGTGTTTACTAAAGAAACTGCAGAAGATAAGCAACCCACTGTAAGCGCTCTGAAGTGTGGGGAGCCATGGCCTCAGAGCCTCCCTTGGAGTTTTATCAAATACACACAACCAAAGTTTACATTTGTTATCAGTAGGGCAGTACTAATGAAAAGCAAAGCTATTGTTTTGCCAGAGGCTGAGTGCAGCCATGTTAAGCTGGTGGATGCAAGAGCCACGCTTTGTTTGGGTGTTTTGCAGAGGCTGAAATGTTCCTGTGTGAGCTGAAATAGCTGAAACTGCTGGAGCTGCTGCTCAAAACACCTGGCACAGCAAACACGGGCCCCAGTGGTGCAGGCAGGAGGTTCTCCGTATGGCCAAACACAAACACCCAGCCAAGATCTTTGTTAGAGCAAAGGGGAAGGTCCAGGAGCCTGTTCCTGCACCAAGGCAGGAAAAGCAGATGGAGGAGGCAGGAGAAAGCTGCGTAGATGCAGAGGACGGTTTGCAGCATGCTCCCTGGGCACGTTATGTAGGCAGAAGTCATTCTGTCCATCACCTCCAAGCAAACCCTGTCCCACTGGCACAGAAGAAAACAGAGATGTAAAAGGTTAATTAACATTGATTATATACAGTTGTGGGCTTGCTTCAGGGGCAGTGGGTGACTTGGCTGATGTGGATAATGTACAGCTGTGGCCTGTTTGGACTAAGTAGCTAAATAGCACAGAGGAGCCAGGAAGAGGAGTATTGGTGGAAGAGGAGCGCTGGGTGAAGAGAGGAGACTGGATGAAGAAGAGCTCGGGGATGTAGGAGAGATGAGAAAAGGCCCTAGGAGAAGCTGAGAGAAGAAGGGGGCCTGAATGAGGAGAGGCTGGCTGGAGGAGAAGCCATGAACCCAGACACAGCAGAGGCAAGAAGCAGGGTGGACTGGCCTGAAGAGGATGAAGAAACAGCATGGACAGTAGATGAACTTTTGGAACCTTGTGTGGGAAAGCCTTGTTGCAGCTGGCTAGTTTTGCAGTGCTGCAACACAGAGATACATGAGAAGGGTAGGAAACATCATAGAAGCAGTCAGAGAAAGGCAAGAACCCACCAGAGAAGGGTTTATAGAGTCACCATGACCAAGAAGGTTTTGGGATGTGGAGGGAATAAAGGCCATGAACTGTCAGCAAAGAAACCCTCTTCTCACCTTTACCCCTATCAGCAGCATTCAGAGTAATGGGGTTTTGTGCACATTTTGTAAATAATCAGCTCGGGTCCAAAGCAGTGGCAACATTTTGTTTGACTTTCCCATCAGACAAGCTAAAAGCTTGGCTGAGCTCTCAGCCCAAAGTCCTATATTAACCTTGTTCTTGCATCCTAGACCCTTCTGCACGGGGAAGGCTCATCAAGTCTGATATGCATTAGTATTTTGTAATAAGTATGCTTTTTATACCATGGCTAGTCAAAAGCATTTTTTAAGCATGACTGTAAGTAGTGATTTTAGAGAAATACCACTTATTTTCCCAGTGCTACATTTCCTTATTTGCTGAAGACAGCAGCAAGGCCGTGGTGTGAGTACCAGGAAAGCTGTCTGCAAGCTGCAGTGAGCCTAGAGTTTGTTGATATCACAGGACCCCACATCCCGGAGAACCTCCAGTGACCCAATGGCATTGCTGCTTATTTTGTGAAGGATCAACCACGTTGGTTTTTTCCTTCCTTTTCTAAATGTCCCCCTCCCAGTCACGATGGATGCACAGGCTGGCATGACCAGCAAACACCAATAAATATCCCTGCTCTCCTGTTTCACCGTCACCACCCTGTGCAGCCCTTTGTTTTGAGCATTCAGTCCACGAACCCCCATGAACTTTTAGGCTTAGTGTTTTGGAGGGCAGCATAGTTGTCCAGCACTGTTTTTGCCATAGTGTCCAACACTGCATTTTTTTTATAGCCAGGCCTTGGTCACACTAACAATTGTGGGTCTTTGAGATTAAACATTCCTTTTCCAGGTAGCTGGAGGATGTTTGGGAGACATGTATAGAAAGGCACAATCTCCTGTTCTGCAACCATTCAGCGCTATATGTCTATGGCACAATTGCCTGAAACTGCTAAGGATTGCACTCAGTGACCCACATGGTCCTTTCCAGTCCACATTCTTGACTAATCAAGAGGAACAGAGTCACAGGCAGAATGCAATTTTGTAGGGAGGATCAGTTATGCATAATAAAAACATCCCAGCAGAAGGAGCAGTCCATGAAGTGGCAGCAATACCGAGAGACCAAGCAGTGACAATGCTCAGGGGATATTAACCTACGATGAAGTTTAGAGACAAATAAAGATTAATACCGTTTTGGGCTTCTTCAGCAGAGACATTACATTGGAAGACAGGTTATTTTCTCTCTTTCAGGGTAATGGGCTCACTCTCTCATACAACCTCTCCACACAGAAAATTACCATGTGTAATTGCTCTGGCAGAATGATGCTTTTAATGCAACCACTCTTTAGCTAAGATCACTCCTTCTCTGAAAAAAAAAAAAAAAAGATTTTGATAAATAGTCAGGAGTTTGAAGAGCTATGAAACCAGTGAGAAATCCAATAAAACCAGGCTAATTTTGTTACTTCCCAAGTTTAGGTATGGTTATGACAGCCTTTGCATAACACATACCAACTCCTGTGGGGAAGTTAGCGAAGTTATATAGGCATTTGCCAGATGACAAAGACTAAAGAGGAATAAAGTATGTAATAGATACCACCTAGGAAGAAGACATCATAACTGTCAACTACTCTATGCAGAGAAAGAGTAGATCACCACAGCCTATGGAGTAATTCCATCCTCAGAGGAATGTGTTGGAAACATCATCATGAAAAACTATTGAATTGACCCTGGAGAAAATACTAATAAATAGATAGTACTGTAGCAGCAGAAAGATGGACAAAATAATGTAAAAAGGTCCTTCTTTTTTATTAAACCTGAGAAGCAGGAGTGATGCTACGTATTTTTGCTTTCATTTGAAAGGCTTGCCTAAATAAGATTTTTCAAAGGAATTTCTCCTGACAGCGTGCTGAAAATGAAGACTTTTCTTTGATAGCAGCAAAGTGCATAAATGATTCACTGGAGAGAGAAAAAAAAATCAGAGCCAGGGTGACAAAGACACTAAGCGAATGTCAATGCGAAGAGGCATTTCAGAGAGCTGGTAAACAAGCTTCCACCCTTGGTACATGCCAGCTTGCGGATTAGGACCTCAGGGCCTGACTTTCAAGTGAGGTTTAATCAGGTCTCCATTTCTGCAAGTGCTGATGAGAAACCATGCCTGCATTATTGCACCGCAAATAAGTTTTGAGTGGAAATGTCAGTAGCAAGATACCTGAACTTCCAGTCCGTGGGGAAAACTGGAAAGATGATTAAGTAAAGGTACAACATGATCACTGAGTAGCTAGAGACTTTCTCTTCTAATTAAATTAGTTCTGGATTCTGGAACAGATGGCAAAGAAACCTGTCTGATTTCAGGGTGGAGTCTGACATCACTTACAGGATGTAGTCGCTTGTGATTGCAGATGACTGGGTTTGATAGTCTGTGAAGTCACTTTCTGTCCTGTGATTGCATGTCACTATTTCTACTCCCTCTGAAGACAGTTATTAATGGTTCATTGACTTCCACGGGGGCATGATGGCATAAGGATGTGACATTTCTAGGGAAGATGTGGCACCTACCTCCATGGTTCGTACTTCTTAGAGCACAATGACAGCACTTGGGAAACACTCGATATGTTCACTGCTGAGCCACAGTAAGAGCTGGCTGTACAATGGTGGCTCAGCTCCGTGCAGCTACACCATCACCACTCACTGGAGCAGGTGCTCCTTCTGCCTTTCCCTGGAGTGACAGCAGCAAGAGGATTCCCATTGCAGCTGGGAGATACATTAAGTCCCTCAGTGTGACTCCTGTTTTCTGGGCTCAGCAAGGTAGTCCACCAAAGTTTTGTCTGGGCTCTTTTCAAGATGTATGGATGTTTCAGGGATGCAGCTGGAAAAGATCCCAGAGGCACGCAAAACATGAATGGCTGGCCTGGACCCAATAGATAGGAGGTATCAGTCATGTCTGCACTTGGCCTTGAAAACACTTTGATGTTTCATTATTGTCTTCAGACTTGTGCCCATTGCTATCTGGTCCTGCTCGTGCTCTGGCCATGGCCTGATTCTAACTTGGTTGCCATCCCTGAAGCAAACAAGCCCTAACTGTGCACTATGGTTGGCAGTGAAGGCCTGGCCCCGTTATTGTACACTCCCCCTCACCCCCTACCACTGTGCAAAATGAGTTAAAGATGCTGACAGGTCAAGGTGTCTGGATATCAGCTGCAAATGGTTCTGTACGACCAGCGAATCAAGGAATCATGCCTTCAGGCATGGCTGCAACAACCTGTAAGCATTTCAAGTTCAGTCTGACCACTCCATCCCAACTCTGCTGCACTCCCACATTTCTTCTTGATCAGGTATTTGCAAGCCTACAGAGAAGGAGAATAGTCCTCTGCTCTTTTGTTTTGGCTTTTTTAGCCAGATCCATCTCTGTGTCTATTCCACACACGGTCCCACAGGCAAACAAAACATTGCCTCAGGAGGCAATGAGCAGTCATGAACCCCTGGCTAGAAGTAAAGTAAGCAGGAGCTGGTAACACCAGTCCAGCCATTGGAAAATATATATCAGTTTGTAGCTGTCCCATTTCCTGTTACATTGATCCCAAAAGACATTTCCTTTATCTTTTGAACTTTCAGAGAGGGGAAGAGGAGCTAAGCTCACAGCAATTCTCCTTTCATGGGCAGGAGACAACTGGCTGGTTTTGGAGGCAGTGAATGAAGATGATTAATTATCACTCACTTTTTCACTCCATCAGATTAACAAGGGACATGCCTGTCATGCTGACAGTCTCCCTGCTCAACTCTCTGTATACACAGCTTGAGTGGTGTGATTCAGTCTCACACGCCACCTTCTGAAGGGAAGAGACAGAGCTGTGAGTCAGTAGGACATGGCTCCAAGTGTCCTTAATGCAGTAGTGTCAGCCTTATCGAGCAGCGCTGAAATATTTATTAAACACAAACACAGAAGTAATTGTGCCTTCCTAATTTGGCAATGCTATCTGAAGAGTTAGAAGGCACACCGCAGATCAGCTTAATTAAAATGTTTCATTTCAGAAGCTAATGATCCTCATCTGGCTACAAGGAACTCAATGAAGAAAACAGAAAAAAATGAACAAACTATGACATTATAATGAACTGTGGGGCATAATAATAAGTGTGAATTTCCTTTTGTGATGCCCATTTCCCCTTTGTGTATGTACCAGCCAGGAACCACATACTAGATAAAACAGATGATAGCTACGCCAAGGAAATCTGGGACCCTTTACCTGGGCTAATGGCCCAGCAAGCGTTAAAGCCCCATTAGTAACTACAATGGAAATGAACAATGACTGTAATAAAGAATGAACACTTGGCCCTTAGATAAGATGTATTATATTTCCCATTGTATATGCCAGCAGTTAAGAGTATTTATAAGCTACAGTCACAAATGACTGGTTTGTGCTAAATGTAGCTTGGAGTAGGCAGACAAAATTTTCTTGGAAGTCTGTGGGCCAAATTCAGCAGCAACGTCAGTGATACTTTCAGCAGTACCATTTATCCCCCATCTGCAGGAGCAATATGCAATTCAGGGCTTAGAGTATTTGAAGGAAATGGCTACAAATATGGTCATAAAGTTTGGCCCTGTCCCTGAAGGTGCCTTGGCGCAGTCTATGAGAAACAAGGAGGGAAGTCTCTCCCAAAATCTGAATGGTCACAGCTTCCTTGGGTAGGGAAGGGTCAGGCACCTGGGGCAGGAATCAGAGGGCTGATGCTCTTTTCCCTTGGAGACCCTAAATGGGAAGGTGCATTCCCACCCCCCATGCAGTGCTCCTCCTGCCTGCCCTACCCAGGGAATGTGTGACCACCGCTGGCATGTGGAAGAAGCCACCCTATGGAGGACTGCTGTGGGCAGTGTGGGGCAGGAGTCGCCAGCATTTACTCCCCCCAGGTCCTCAAGGATTTAAGCAGACCAGCTCTGGAGTCACACAGAAATCACTGGTCATTCAGTGGCACTTCAGGATTTGTAAATTCAGAATAAACCAGAGCAAGCGGATCCTTAAATCAGCCGGTCAGTGACACCCCATCCTGCAAAGGGAGCGAGCTGGGCAGCGCTGCCAGCCCCTGGAAAGCGCCTAGCTCTTCTGTTTCCACTTGACAGAGTCCAAAATGACTTGGTGGATTTCATTTTCCCTGCTCCCGGGGTTCACTTTTCACTCATCCACAAGGGAGGAAATATGTTACTAATATACCAGAAAGCTTTAAATATTAAAACATTAAATATTTAAAAAAGGGGGGGTGGGGAGTGGGAAGTGCTCTTCCAGCTAGCTACAGGGGAGTGGATTTCAACCTGTGGTTTTATTCATTGCAGACCCCTATATGATTTCCAGGAAGGTGCAGAAGCCCAGAAGATAAACGTAAGCCAACTGCTAATGGTAGTTCTCTTGTTTAGTTTTAACGTACCCCTTGAAGCACTCCATGGCCCCCCAGGCTTCTGTGACCATGAGCTGAAAAGTACTGCTCTCGCACCGCAGCTATAAGAAGGGAGATGACCTCACTTGAAGGCACCTTCGCAGCTGCTGGAGCCATGGGGAGCTGCTGCAGGGGCACGCAGCAATGATCTGAATTTCATTGCTCAGGGAGAGCGAGGCTGTCCGGTACCCTTGTGCTATGCTGCTGAAGAGACAGATGCTCGACTAGTACTAATTAGTGCATATTGTCAAAAGAATTTGGACCTTACAGTCTATTTATTTAGCTGTTAAAGGCACTGCTGATGCCTTTGGTAAGCAGAAAGTTCTCACACAAAATTGGAGGCTTTCAGCAGACAGCTCTGCAGCTCCTGCGAGGACCACACCTTCAAAAAACCCTCTTGTAAACAGGTAAAAGGAGAAGGTCTGTTTGATTAGTGGCTGCAAAAACATCCATTTCTAGTAAAGTCTAGAAGAGGGGCTACTTGATCTCAGGCAGCATTTGCTCTATTGGCACTACCTGTTGTAAACCTGGTACAAAGAACAAAATGTGAACAGAGACCTATAAAAATGTCCAGCTGCAAAACCCACAAGCAGCAGGGGGTGTAATTACCTGGAGAAGAAGTGCAGGGCTTTCCTGAAAGCCAATTTCTTTTCTTTGTACCCCTGTTCTCCTTGCATTTATGTGCGTGCTCTCTACCAAAAACATGTGGCTCAAAAATTTAATGCTTAACCAGGGAGACCAGGACGTGGATGAGTGATAAGCAAAGCTGGACAAAACATGAAGATAAACAGAAGCAAGAGCTTGTTAAACCTCAATAAACTTTTCAAATGCCAACAAAGACTATGAAGGAAAGCAGGCATATTTCTTATGAGAAACTGTTACAGGGAGATGAGGCAGCTGAGACGGGATATGAAAGAGTCCAAAGATGACAATGCCTAAAGGAAACCGTGTCATGACATTTCATCAGGCTGCCGAAGTCATTCAAAAGGTTAAACTGAATTTCTTTCATCAGATAGTATTCAAAGTGGAATCTCTACAAGTAAAATCATATCACTGTATGACTGACCTTTCTTCTGATAAGGATTTAAAATACACATTATTAATCAGACAGAAGGCATTAATTTTATGAAAGAAAAATCATCTTTTGAGACAAAATTATTTACGCAAGCAATATGGTTTATGGCAGGCCAGAGCTACCAGAAAGTGTACTTTCCATGACTTAAATTCAGCAAAATACACAAGCACAGCTTTTGTTTTCCAGAACAATTCTGTTTTCTAAAGGAAAAGCAATTAAATTATAATCTATTTATCTTTGTATTCTCATTAATGTCTTTGGTTCTTTCCCTAATAAAAGAAGATACACATCAATGATCAATTTCTTCAAAAGAACTAATTTTCCAAGACAAAAGAGTGTGAGTGTATAAAAGCATCCCCCAAGAAATCCAAACCTGCCAAGCTCTGTTTTATTTTGTATTTCTCTAAGTCAAAAATGTCTGCAGCAAATATTATCGTATTCAGTCTCTGTGAGAGGTCTTCTGAGCCAGGTTTCAGCTCAGAAGAAATTGTTTTTCCTGTGAGGAGAGTGAGGAAGTCACTCTGAAAACAGAGCATGATAATGGCCTGGTCTCCTAAAGTTTAGGTATAATATTTCCAGTAGGCACCACCGTAATGCACTTTATTGAGGGATTCAGTGGACACAATGGTAACCATGAGAACAAAGCTCAGGGGTTTTGTGTGGAAACTTGAGGTGTGGCAACCCTAACATGAAATATACATTAGCCATTAAATTGGGTCATTATACATCATATCTCTGAAGGCTCTTCATGAAAATTCATGGCCGTTTTGGAGCAAGCCTAGTTTCAGAACAACAGAGCTGCCATATGTGAGCAACCCCAGCTGGAAATTCAATGACAGAGAGGCAGAGCTGGGTGCCACATTTCCCCACGGGCTGGCCCAGCCTCAGGCAGGACAGGGATGGAGAGTGGTCCTTCCCATTGGGGCTGCAGATGTTGGGGAGAAGCCCTAGGCAGGGTGGGCAAGTGGGCAATGATTCTTCAGCCTCCAGCCACTGCTCACCTGCCCCTGTCTCATGGGGCCATGGGATGGGTGTAGGACAGGAGACACTAGCAGAGAAATGTTGCTGCAATGAACCTGATCACAAGGAGCAGCCGGGGGGCTGACCAGACCCCCCAGCACGCCAATAAGCCTTTTATAACTGTATGAGATGCACAGGGCCTTACCTTCAAAAATTGAACTGAAAGAGAGGTCACGCACCCTCTTGTTCTCCATCCCTTGACTGCAGGATTTCTCCGCCACACTAATTTTGCTCAGAGTATAGCATGGGTGCTTTTTGCTCAGTTTCAGGCAAACAGGTGCTTTTTCTGTGACTGCTCTGTACAAATTACTCTGTAAAAAGAAAATGATCCAACTCAAGATTGAAACACTCAATATCTGGTAACGCCAAAATTGTGGCTAATACACTAGCACCCACTGAAGATGATGCAACTTTTAAGGGGGTGAAAAAAGCTAAATTATTGCCGCTAATAATGCATTTGCATTTCTTGGACCCCTTTCATCTGTCTACAGCAATGCACTCCTCCCCAGGGTAATACAATCAGCCTTCAGGTCTAAGAAGTCATTGAGGGGCCACAGGGAGAATAAAACACAGGCCCAAAATTCAGACCAGTTTGGGTCTGATTTATCTCACCCAACTACAAGTCAGTCTCTTCATCTTGGCAATGAAGAGAGGCACTTTCAATTATCCCCTCCTGAAAGAGATGAGTGAACCAGCTCTCTGAGAGGCACCCATCTCTGCTTGGCTGGAGAGGATGCTCAGACGTTTATCTCAGATGAAGTGCCCTGTGTTTTGGTAGCTACAGTTATATGAGAGACGGTGGCCTTGGAAGCTGTCAAGGCTGTGATTTTTAAACATCTCGTTCAAAACACTCCAGTGAAGAGTATGGGACTTGGAGGTCCTGGAGAAAATAGACTATAAACAGTCTCAGCTGGCCTCAGCTCTGTGTCACAAAGTAGCTGAGGTGGCCAAAAGCTGCAATGACGTTATGCAAGAAGTTTCTGCCTTCCAAAAGCGCACAGCTAAATCAGGGACCAGAGAGATGCAAGAAACCAGTAAATATTCTCTCTGCCTCATTTAATCAAGACAGCAAGATTTGCTCTGGAGTGAAATTAAATCAATTTTCTGATGAAAAACCATTAGAATTAAATTTCTGTTAAATATTTCACCAGTGTCTGGAGATTTTAGTTTAGTGTTGCAAAAACTTATGAACGAGTACCGTATTCTTTCAGATGACGACTAAGGTATTTTGATTCATAAATGTTCTTGCGCTATTGTACATGGCCTGGTTTCCTCATGTTCCTGTGCTTCAGTATGAGCAAAGCCATCAGCCAGAAAACCTCTTGTGAGGTGCCACAGCCAGGTGAGCCCCATGGAAACACAATGATCCATCCCAAAACACGTGATCACACCACAGAGCCAAAGTGTGAACATGACACATCTGAACTACTTTGCTCACTGGCTAGCACTTCAGATCTGAAGTATTTCAAGGTTTTTTCTCAAAAGCACAGGTGTTTTCTTCTGAACAGGTTTGCCCACCTCCCCTTCACTTTCTTTGGAAAATGTCGTAGGAAAATACCCGTTTGCTAGCAAGGTCTAATTTGTACCTAGGGCAGGTCTCAGTCTCATGACAAATGTGAGGATGGGAACTGGACCAGTCTTTCACTGGACCCAGCCTCCAGAGCACTTTGCACCTCCAGTTTCAATTAACGTCAGTGGGAACTGGGAATGTGCAGCACTAACAGGGCTCAGGTCCCTCTAGGCACAGTTAATTGCACAGTCAAATAAGGATGGAGTACTGATGGAGATGAGGAGAGCTGGAAGTTCATCCATTGCACTGCCGGTGCTCTAGGAGAGCTGAATTACAAGCAAATTTATCTGCAACCGCCCAAGAGCAAAGGTCCATGCTGGGCATTTGTACGCCTACCAGTTTCATCCTCACTTTGCTGTAGTTAAAATGCAGTTTCCGTTATGCAGTTGTTAGGGGATTATAGGGAAATCACATGACCAGGTTCTAGGTAAGGTGCTAAAAATATCATCCTGCGACCTCTTCATAGTAGCTTTAACACTGTGGCTAGCAAAAGTCTATAAATAAGCTCCTGTGAGGAACTAACATAGAAATTTTCTTTAGGACCACAGCTGGGAGAGTGAACCATTCATTAATTTTATGTCTTTTTTCATTTTCTTTCTTCCAAGAACTTAAGCTTTTTTGCCCAGATAGTGAGAGCTGTTCAGCATCAAACCCAGAAATAACTAGAAATAATTTTTTGAAGAAAAACAGTTTCTTTAAAAAAATCTAGACTAAAGGTACTGTTGAGCTTTAAAAATGTTTCGAAGACAGAAGTAAAGGTGCGCGC
>JAVJGI010000062.1:5533455-5580922 GCA_035590275.1 Ibycter americanus
AAAAAAATTATATATCTGTCCACACACACACACACACACACACATATATATATATAAAATGTTCTCCAAAATGCCTCTGTTTCTGGCTCTGGAGTGGTATCATAGAACCATAGAATATCAGGTTGGAAGGGACCTCGAGGATCATCTGCTCCAACCTTTCTTGGTGAAAGCAGTCTAGACAAGATGGCCCAGCACCCTGTCCAGCCAAATCTTAAAAGTGCCCAATGTTGGGGAATCCACCGCTTCCCTGGGGATATCATGCATCATTCACTGGCAAGCTAAATAAAAGTGGGCATGTAGCTTTGAAAAGTGAAAGGAAGAAAAAAGAACAAAGAGTGTTTCTGTAGCATGAATATTATCTGTAACCTGAAGGTAAAACTTGGAAAAATCTCCATGTCTCCATTTTAAGATCTGTGACAAGAGCGGTCATTTTCCAGCCTGCATGCACCAATTTTTTTGGCATGGTGAGAAGCCCCGAGAACAATGCGCGGTAGATCAGGGCAGATGGGGTGGACCTTTTCTGGTCAATGGGTGGCCTTGCAGGTGACTCAGGCCCCCAATCCCACAGGTTTCCTGTGCAAGAGGATGACCCAGGTCATTCCATCACAGCGCTGAAAAAGCAATCCAATTCCTAAAGCCTCCCAACAGCTACAGCTCACGTAATTGTTTTGGATCCAGAACACCTCCCAAAGCCCAAACAGAGACTCAGATGCCTTGGAGTACACCAAGACACCTATCTCAAGGAGCTGGTGATTTTCAAAGGCTTGATTTTTAATTGGTTGTTAACTGCTATTGACAATGAAATGGATTTACGCACATAGCTGCCTTTTGCAATGGTTTGCCCAACGTGAAAACTTTGGGCCTGATCTTCTGAGCTGAATTTCCTCAGCAGTGAAAGGAGCTAACTGTACATCTGTCCCAGGGGTGCTGGTAAATCTACCCATACTCAAAGACTATATGGGGGCCCTGAAGAGCAGTCACCCTCCAGGGGAAGACACAGCTCAAATGTAAGACAATGGGGTAATCAAACCATGCCTCACTTGCCAGTTCTCAGGGCTGCCTCTGGATGATGCAGGTCTCAGGGTTGCTGTCTGGACACAGGAGAAGCTTGATCCAGACAGCAGTGGGAACTAAAACAGCACGAGGAGTGGTGCAAGCCCAGAGCTGTGCACAGGCAGGTAGGCAAGTGAGGCATGCCGTGCCAAGACCATGGCCAAGCAAGCAGGAGCAGTGGGCTTGGAGGTAAGCCACAGAGAGCCAGAGAGGTGGTGGCGGGTATTTGGGCTCTTTTTTGGGGGTCTGTTGTATCTGCATGGAGAAGAGAGAGGTTGGGGTGAAAAGATCAGCTTTGCCAGGGCTGCTGTGGTGGAGGTATGGTGGTGAGCCTAGCCAGGGCTGCGAGGTGAGGCTGGTCAGGATTAAGATGCTTGGCTGTGCACAGCAGGCTCGCAAACAGCAGGATGAGTGCATGCATGAGTCTGCATGTATATCCCATGTGCACAGACATAGTGCTGTTGTCACTCAGCCCACGGCATGACTAGCAGAGCCTTTAAAAAGAAACCACACACGCACAAATATTTTATGTGCATGCCTTATACATAAGGCATGGGCCAAACGACTTGCCCACACAGTTCTGAAATGTACCCTTTTAATCTCTTTGGTGCCAAGGAAATGTTATTGACTACAAATGGTGACAGGGAGAATTGCACAATCCAGTCCATACGTATAAAAACCAGCAGGCTGAGCATAAATGTCTATTTGAAGGAATACAGATGAATCAGTAATGATATTAGAGTGATTAGCCAACTGCCTTAATTGATATGTACAAAACCATATGTGCTTATAAGCTTACAAATGCTAACTCACGCTTATCACCATCTGCACAGAGAAGCCACAGTAAATTTCCTTTTCCTAAATGCAGGTTTGCCATTTTAAAAGAGATGGGCTGGGTAGGGTAGTGAAAGGCTGTGCCATGACATGTCCATCACCACTGACACGTGGGTCTCTCTCAGACCAGATCTGAGGCTGGTTGTTGTCTAGGTCAGTCCAAAGACATGAGAGAAATTTAATAACCAGATTTTTAAGCAGAAAAATAAATGCAAGTTCTCATGACAAATTATGAGGAAGGCCAATCGTACATTGGCACCCCTTCCTCTCCAGCTTTCTCCTTGCTCTTTCCTTGATTTGTATATGAACCCACAGGAGAAAGCTAAAGAGCAATCCAGAAGTACCTAAACGACATACAAGTCCACAGGCAGGTCACTGGTCACCAAAACTTCTGCTGGAAAAGCAATGATGACAGGAAATAGTCATGTGGTTTTTTCCCAAAGTTACTCTGAGGGCCTTTGGCTGTACGTACAAGTCCTTACCACCACAGCCAGTTAGAGCGTGGGATCCTGCTGTATTGTTGCAGAACAGTTCATGATCATGGTCCCTCATCAACTCCAGGCAAAATCAGCTGGTTCTGTTTAAAATCAGATGTGATGGTTAGCTAAGCAAACTGCAAGAAGTAGCCTAGAATAATGGTCCCATTCCCAGGGCAATGGTTTGGCCTGACTGGAGTGCTCTTGTGTCCATAAGCCAGCTCTGCCGGCTCTGCTGTGGGACTGCCATGCCAGGAGAAGAGCAGCAAATGAGTTTAAGAAATGACCTCTTCAATCAATCATCAGCAGTATTTGCTAGGTGAGACCAGGGCTAAGGAGAGCAAAGGTGCATCTCACCTAACTTCAACAGAAGCAGTGTAGATGTAACCATGTGAGTTTGGTTCCTTCCTAGCTGCTGGAGAGCAGGCTTTTCTAAACTCTACATCCTGTGCTCTGTTTTAGTTTTGACCTTAGGGTGAGGTGAGTCACAGTGTAGACTCCATCAGCTACATCAAACAGATCTCATCTAACTACCGAGGAACCCCAAAGGGACTGGCTCTGGTGCATTTAGTGTCCGCCACATGGGATGTTTTCACTACTGGAAGTTATTATGCCCTCTGAAGCTGTTTAAATAACACTAGCAAAAGAAAATCGTTTTGCTGGCTTATCTTCACTGGCCATAGGAGGAACTTGCTCGTATGTTTATAACTGTAAAGTGTTTTATGTGTTAGCAAGGTCTATGTCCTATTTAAAAAGTGGTGGGAGCTTAAAGTTCAGGTGCTATGTTCATTCATGCCAAATGTGTGTGTTTTCCCATCCCTCGGCAGTACAAATATGCTCCAGATCACTCACAGTCAAGGGCAATCAGTCATATTTCTGCTAATGTAGCCAGAGCACACAATTGCAGTGTTGATGCCAGCTCCATGACTGACCCCGGGGAGACAGCTGACATCCAACCTGGCATAAAGCTCTCAGCATCATTTGGTCCCTCTGATTCAGCAGACTGAGTATTGGTTTTGTCAAGTATCAGGTGCCCTGTAAGGTTATGGGACAAATACATGAAGATATTTAGGAGCTTAGATTCTGCTTAAAATCTGGAGATGAAGGAAAGAAAGTGCTTATACATCCCCGTGGCCTGAAGGCTAAGTCACTTGCTTCAGCAGCACAGCTGAAATTTTTATCCCGGCTGTCTCCACAGAAAGATCCATCAGGATTTCCTCTGCAGAAGCCTGCCATTTTTGACTTGGGCTTCACGGCAGGAGACTATTAAGAGAGAAAAATTGATAAGGATTCTCCTGACACTTCTGAAACATGGAGGACATGCATGTGTGACAGGGATAGGTGAATTACTCTTGTTTTAAAAATCCTGACAGCGCTGTGCATTCATAGTGCCATAAATATTGTATCTGTGCTGCAAAGGAATCTGAGAAGTTGTTATAATTCAGTTGTCACCACTGTGCTGGCACTGTATTGTGGCTGGGTGACCTGCAGGCTCAGAATAATAACGAGGGCGATTCATCAGACCCCACCAGTGACAAAGTGGAGTGGGAGTATGTGATGAGTAAAGGCTTTGATCACATTAGACAATACCAGCTGAAGGAAGGACTGGATGGGAAGGTGCATGTGAAAAGTACAATTTTTAGACAGGTCCCAGTAGTTCTCAAATGACAGGGTATCCCTGGGTGCCAGCAATAAGTGTCAGTCACTGCCAATTTTAACAGGCACACCTGAAACAACTCACTTTTGAGGAGCTGGCAAGCATAGCAGGGGGGCAAATAAGTAAGAAACTGATCCAGGCCCCCCCAAAATGCTCCCATCCTACCTGGTGCTTCATGTTATTGCACCTGAGGAACAACAATGGCTGGTCAAGCACAGCTGGTACGGGAGCAGACTCCAGGCCACGGTCCAGCTTGGCTGCGGGCAGACTATGTTGTAGGAACAGAGATGCCAGGTCATGTCTTGTGGGCATCAGCACCTTGTGCACAGGGCCAAATCAATACAGCTTCAGTGCTCTGTAAGCCAGGCATTTGTAGAGCAAATGAGTCCCTTTGGAACCAGCTGCTCTAGAAAGCCCAGGAAGCCATCTCAGGTCTGGAAGTCTCCAGGTGTTTTCTTCAGCTGAGGTATCCCACTCTCCCGATCTCCCTGTGCCCAGCTGCCTCCAGTTATAGAAATTTGTACTCAGGCTTTCATAAGCCCCAGAATAATGTATCAGGAGCAAGTCACATGCGATTGCTACTCTGAGAAAGAAGCACACTCACAGGTGCCAAAGAGAAGTGACCTCTGTCCCAAGAAATCCACATATCTGGGAGTTTGCCCTGAAAATACACTAAATTCAGTCCAAAAAAAAAAAAAAAAAAAAGACCTAATACAAAGTAGTTGAGGAAGAACTGGAGGTGTTTAGAGGTACAGGCATACATTAGCACCTTGCTCAATAGAAGCCTAGAGTCAATGCTAGAGCATGAGAAAAATGAAATGTATACATCTAAAGTGCACTGGCAGTGCTCCAAGGCAGTGGTATCAAAACTAAAGGAATTTACTGTATTTCCACCCAACCATGGCATTTGGTGTAAAGTCAACACATATGTAAGTCAGTGTAGCACACATTAAACATACTGATGGATTTGAAAATCAATAGTAAATATAAAGCCAGAATCCAATGGCAATTTCTAAAAACATTTAGCAAAGCTTGCCTGTGATTCCAAAACTCAGTTTTATAGCAAATATGGCAAAATAGATCAACAATAGAACTGTGTGGCAATAGTTGCACTATAGCAAAAAAGGACCAGGAGGAACTTGAGAGGTCATCCAAATCACCCTCATCCCAAGGAATAGTCAATGACACATTTACCAGCCCCAAAAGTGCTTGCTTAACCTGTATTTAAAAACCTTCAGTAGCTGCAATTCAAGCTGTGTGCTTCTTGTCCTATGGACATGGCGAAGAGGTTGTTCTCTGTCCTTCATTCCTTACACTCTGCTGACCCAGTCAGTTAGTTTAGTCCTGTGGAGCCCACGTTTTTGAGATCTGTCAGTGCTGGTGTTCTCCTCTGCATTCCCTCCAGCTGATTCACATTTTCTTTGAAGGGCAGCATCCGAAACCAAGCTTAAGGCTGCAGCAGAGGTCCTTCTAGTGCTGACCAGAGCAGGAGGAATATTTAATTTATGTTGCAGGCTAAAAAGCTGTCTATGTCCCCCACTTTAACATTTACCTCTTTATTTTTTCCCTGTGGAGAGAGTTGGCTCATGTTGAACCTGCAATCCGTTGAAAACTCCAGCCTCTTCTGAAGATTTGCTGAAAACCAAATATTCACCATTAGATATTTCTGTAGGTGGGTGTTTCTGCCCAAGTGTGCTACCATGCACTTTTCCTTCTTAAAACTGATTCTCTTTATTTTCAGACAATACCTCCCTTTTGGGAAGACTGTTTTGAATTTTCAGTCCTTTCTTTCAGTATGTTTGCAGTCCCTCACAGGTTCATATCAGCTACACAAGCATACATATTCTAGTCGATCATCCAAGTCATCAGCAGGAAGACAGAACAGAATTATGGCATCGTTATAGCATCTCTTTATAGCATATAATAGTAGTTCGTATTTTAATCTAGAAGAAAATCTAAAGCCATGACCAGTAATATTTACAGGTGATACAAATAGTGACATACTAAATAATGACAAGTCAACTATACAAAGAGATCTAGATCATTTTGTAAACTGGATTCATCTGAAGAGCATGAATTTTATTACGCCAAAATGCAAACCACAAGCATCTTTGGAAATGAAGAATGCAGGTCACACCTGTAGGATGAGGAAGTGTGTTTTGGAAATTGTGACACTCAGACTTAACCCACTGAAAAGGGATCTTGAAGCAAAGAAGCAGCAGGGCATAACAACAACCCTTGTATAAGTAAGCAGTGAATCATGAAGCAAAACACATCCAAGGACGGGATCTTTTAAAGAGTCAGAATCTCTCCTACATAAATACTTCTCAAGTTAAAATTAAATTGAAAATTCATTTTTAAGAAGCTGGCAATGCACTTTTCAGATACTTTTCCACCTGCAAGATATCACATGATACCATATGCATATCAGTACCTAAGATCTGCAGTGTCAGCATGACTGCTTGCTCAATGAAAGAAGCGGAGGCATTTGTGCTGCTATCAAACACAAGGGCAGAACTCAGATTTGTGTATTTGAGGCACCAGTCAGATGTGTGGGACAAGAAACAAAATGCTGTGGTCCCCAGAAGAGTGCGCAATAATCTATTTCAAACTTTCAAAGTCTTAGCCTGTGGTGCAGAAACTGCACAAACCAGTGGTTTCCATTTCTGAAAGTTTTAAGCATGAGTCTTCTTATGTAGTCCACTTTGCTGATCACAAAAAACACATGAATTAAGGAGTAGTATGGCTTTACAGCTGTAGAGCTGAGGCTGAGCTCATTAATCATTAATACTGTACAGTTGAGTAGAGACCACTGAGATAGAGTCACTTGCCCAGAAACAGGTAAAAACTGAAGAACTTAATGAAGTTCTTCAGCGCCTGAACCAAGAAGGTTCAGGGCGATCCTACTGCTGAAGCTTTAACACAGGCTTTATTTGTTCTGCTGCTGGAGCAGCAGGAAGAAACACTAACAGAACATGTCTTCTAAGGATTTGTCAAGGAGCAGAACTCTTTTTTAATTCCTTGCTAACAATGTTCCACAAACAGGAAGAAAGACTGCAGGGAAGAGGTGCAGTGTCAGACCCCATACGGCAGCATTCTCAACCAAAAGATGAAAGCACAGCAGAGGTCTGGTTTCTACCGTAGCCTTACAGATAGGCAATGTCAGACCTTCAGTGGATATGAAGTGCCACCCATCTCACCCAGCCCATTAACCCCAAGGATGGCTGCCTCAGATATTTCAGAGGCTGGTGTGAGGCCCTTCCTGTACCAATGGCCACAATTATGCAAGGTTATGCAAGGTTGCACTTGAAAAACCTCTGTTGTTTGAAGATACCATCACAGAGAAGGCCATCTATCTAAAGCCTGCAAGCAGTTTCATCCAAGCAGACTTCAGGATCCAGTGCCCTGGAGCAGCTAGGAGAAAGAATTTAAAAAAGCTGGGAGAAGAGTTCTTTTTGCTCCTCCGTGATACTGAGAAAGAACTACTGAGCCAGCTTTCCCTAGCTGAGGTGCAGCTCTGAAATCTCCTTTATTTCTACATTTTTAATGTATAACTGTCTGAACTGGTCCCATACAGTACAGTACAGCTCTAACTACTTTCTAATGTATTTAAATGTATGCAATATGTGTGGCTACAGTGCAATTAAAGTGCCATTTCTGTTCATTTTAAATGTCAGTGTAATTAAAGTTCATGGATAATAATATTCATAAATCTGTAGAATTTCCTATTGATTTTTTCAGGCTCCCCATTTAATATTTCTGGAGATTTCCATATGTGAAAACTTCAGCTTCCGTTATCACTGGTGTTTGGTTAGTCGCGGTGCTTCTCTGCTCACTGTGTTTGACCTAAGGCTTGCCTACACTGAATATCTGTTGCAGGCTGATATGCGGTCTGTCATGTGAGACTTGTACTAGTTCATCATTTTTTATCAAAAATCACCTGCCATTTTACAGTTCTTTAATCTACAAACAACTTTATTGAGATACAGGGATAGCGCATCCCCATGCATGCTGGAAATGGATGAATATCCTTGAGAAACAGCTGCTGCACCTGCAGCATTCTCCTTTTGCTTTCACACAGGGCTACGCCAGTGACAGGCAACATACAGCCTGATTTTCAGTGTGCCATGCTGTTCTGGATATTTTTCTGGCTGCCTTGTACACTCCCTCTGCCACAGCTAGAGCAGAGCCAGCCCCTCACCGTGGCTCCCATCTGAGAAGCTGTGGGAACTCTTGTTTTCTTGCTTGCTCCCTGGTGAAAATCAGATCTTCCCCTCTGGACAGAGCAAATTTTTTTACAGGTATGAATTGTCAGGATTGCCCTGTATCCTTACCAGGTTAAAGTGGGTCTGTTGGAAAGGGAATGCCAAAGTTTACATTTGCAGGGCTAAGCCGCTGAAGCAGTAAGGTGTTCTGGTTGGGTTGTAAGCAGATTATCACAGCTTTCTCATGACTATCCTGCGACCTACAAGTGAACTTTCCTGCCTTTGGTACTGCTGCAGCACTGGATGTATTCTTCATAAAGAAAAATTGAAAGTAAAGGTTCTTACAGACTGTGCATACCGCTGGAGAATAAACCCCTCAAAAAAAACAAGAAACCACATTAACTCAGCCAACAGCATACATCAGGCAAGCGTAAAGCCAATCCTATCCCCAGCTTTGAGAGAGATCTTGAAGCAGACAAGCACAGCAGGCTTTCTGTGCAAGCACAAACTTCCCTACACCACCTTAAACAGGTTTTTTAGCTCTGCCCAGCTCTGGGTTTGTCCAGTATTTTTAGTTCTCACATATTTTAACTTTGCATATTTAGTTCTACATATCAAAAAATAACTGACGTTGGCCACATAGTTCTGCTCATCGAACAATTAAGGATGATTAAGTAAACCTACCACAATCTCCCACAAAATATGAAGTGAGCTTCATGTTATCGCAGTTATACAACTAGTCTATAGGAAGTTGTGATGATTCATGTCTAACATAACACCAGCCAAGCACCTAGCTGACATATGGCATCTGACTAGGGACATGGTGCTCTTAGACCTGGAACTGTTTCCTAGCGACACTTTTTCCTCCACATGCCTTCTCCATGCTTTGGCAAAGGACCCTCACTCCTTCCTTTCAGACTGTAAAACATGCAAGAAGCTGCTGTGTTAGGCTGACAACCCTCATCAGCCTCCATCCACATTTCCTCCTTCTGATCATTCTCCAGCTACTGACAGTATGGTGAAAGAGATCCGTATTCTCTCTCCAAATGGCCACTAAAAAGCTTCAATTAACTAGAAGAGTAACCAGGTTCATCACAATGAACAGAGCAATGGGAAAGCTCTGAAGTCTATGAATACAGAAGTTGCATGGCCCATTTCAGAAAGTAGCTGATATCCTACTGTGATTTTTCAATGACATTCAGCAATAATGACATTAGTTAATTCACCCCAACAAATATACAGATCACCTTGCAGCACCATTGTGAAATACTCTTTTCTTTTGAGAAAGTCCAGATCCTCCCAGGGGGCACAAAGAAGGGGCACCCAGATCCCCCTCATTAAAGAGTACAACCCAACTGCACAAACCAAAGCTTTTCAGAACGATGTCTTGTGCATCTCTTTTTTTAGCTTGTCCCAGCTCTGCTGGGACACCACCAACACACATGGCAGTAAAGCAGCAGTACTGAGTCTCACACATCAGAACCCAAAACCAGTCCCTAGATGGGCTGCTGCAGTAACAAGTCTGGGAGAAGTGTCTGCTTGTTTTAGTCTCACCGTCCTCAGGAGTGTGGCTCTGAAGTCACTGCGTGAATATCAATGTGCTTGCAGCAGGCTGATGAGATTCAGCATCAACGTACTTCCTCACTGAAAGCACTTGGGAAATGGTTGTCATTGACTTGCAAAAAAACCGGAGGGAAATGGGATAAAACGAAGAGAATTATGCGGATTATTTAACTGGACCACAATCCCCTTAATCCTGTTCCTTCGTAGTGCATCAAAGTCCCAGAAATTTGAAGGTTTTATTCCAGAATAGCAGTGTGGTTGACATGATAGTAGTTTCATCACTGTGGGAAGATTTATTTCCCCTAAATGTAGCTGTCTAAAATTCGGATGTCTCACTGTCTCTGGCCCCTCTGCAAACAGCAGACAGCTGGGTACTTCAACACAGCTGTGACAGGAATGAGGGGCTTGAGCCTGGGGGTTTGGATCCTCCTCAGTAGATAACTGCCTCCCCCCACTGACAACTGGATAGCCCATTTTTGGGTGGCAAAAGCGAGTTACGTGGGGTAAACCCTACCCAGCTTGATTGCACCACCACAGGTTTTCCATGTTGCCCTGACATCACTTCTCTCAGGCAGGAACATGCCAGAGCCAAAAAACCTTGAGTGGGATCTTCTCCTGTTGACGCGCCAACGCTCCCACCGCAACGCCGGTGGGTTATTGCCGTGTGAGGGTTATGCTGGGCAGGGAGATGGCTCCGCTCCTCGCTCTGGGACGATGCCCTGCTCTATCACCTGCCATCCTTCCGGCACCCTGGTACCTGCTGCAGACCACGCACGCTGCAATAGCATCTCTCTGAGCCACAATGTCTGGAAAACACGGCAGAGAACAGAAAACTAATTTAGGAAGCTGGTCCAACATCACAAGGTAGGAAATGCTAGGGTTTCTGCACTAAAGAGAAAGCCTTCAGGGAGACAGCCCTTTGCATCGTAAATAATGAATATGCGTCCTGCTACCAAAGCAGACACCTATGGAACAGCTTATACAGCCTTACAAAAAATATGTCTGTTAGCCTGCTTTGCCTTATAGTAATGCCAAAAGGAAAGAAAACCTGTAGACAGACAAAATGACTTGAACACATTTTCACTGAAGACTGCTGGATCCCAAGAGAATTTTTCTTTCTAATTTAATAAAGAAAGTCTGAATTCATAAACAGCTCCTTGAACTGAAATCTCTACTTTGCTGAACTTGCATTCAGCCTCGCTACCTATGTCTCTGATCTTGGCTTAGAATAGCAGTTAATTCAGATCTGTTCAAAAAGAGATAGCTCCGTAATTTCTTATGCAAAGAAAGCCTTATCTGTTTCAAGCATAAAGTCTGATGGAAGAGAAAACTTACAGTTACAGAGGGCGAAATATACTTTGTCCTTATTTGGGCTGGTTTAAGCTCTGGGGAGTAAAACACAAGGGGGCTGTTTGTTTGTTTGTTTGTTTGTTTTGCTCTGGGAATGCAGCTCTTAAAACAATTAGTCATCTCAGAGAAATTAAACAGAAGAAGGAAATATGACTGAAAAAGGTATTATTCATGCCCACATTAATCAGAACACACTTTTTTCTTCTAAAAAAAAAAAAAAAGAGCTGTTATTTGATTTGAAAGCTTATTGGGGCTATGAAATGCAAACATCTCGGGGATTTTCAGGGCTCATGTGTCCTTCATGGGCAGGGACGGACAGTGCACATACCCATTCAGGAAATCTGCCCACTCCATGTGGAAGTAATGCAGCCAGAAAATGGAATATTTGCAGTAGAAAATGACACAGAAATGGCACTACCTTTCAGTGTATTCATCATGAATTACAAGCAGCACACTCGCATAGCTGATAATATTAATATTCTGACCTTAACACTCACATTAATATTCTAAAGCGACCCAGCCAAAGTGAGTTTATAGCTTAGGTTAACCTTCCCTCTTAAGCACCCAGCCCTTGTACAACACAAAATCAGAGGGCTGCCAACACAGACCAAGGCAGGGATCCCCCAGCAACAGCAAGGCAGGGTGGAAGGAGAGCACATGTGGATCTCCCCCAGGAAGGGCTCTGCCCCTTTCAGGCACACTTCTTGCCTTCTTTGGGATGGAGCCACTGGGGCACAGGCTGGCTCTGCAGCAGGACCAGAAGAAGCATGAGCATGCAACAGGTAGAGCTTTGCTGGCTCAGAGCTCCAAGTGCACCCTAAAATGTATCTGTGCCTCACACACAGCATTTGGTGTGGATTAGTACCAACTTGGGCTACCAGAAGAATGGTTGGGCTACCAGGGTCCCTGAGGCTGCAAAATCCATCTCTGACATCAGGCTCACCCAAGCATGAGCCTGGAGTCACTTCCCCCGTACATGTCACGGGTCTGTTCCTTGGATGACAAAGCAGAAAAACACATCTAGAGATGAGAGAGAGGGAGATGTCTTTGCTGTTTCCAACACATCAGGAGCATGAAGAAAGCAGAAGAGGTGGGGGTGGCCAAGCGCTTTTTACCCTCCCTGTACACATATGGGACCAATGGCAGAGCCAGGGTCTGGTGGAGTCTGCCAAGGAGGACAGGCCCTCCTCTTCATCAAATGGGGATCCCTCAGTTGCCATCCAATGTGGAAAGGATAGGCTCTGAGGCTGACCAAACAGCCTCCCTTGGCCTCTTGTGAAGCCAGCAGGAGAATTCCCATCAAACTCCACCTGAGGAGGACTCCAGGCACTGCTGAAAGTCTCCATGCACAGGTGGAAACCACAAGAAAGGTCACTTTTTTCTTAGATGTTTACATTTTCCAGAGTTATTTAGGGTTAATATTGAAAAAGTACCAGTCAGGAACAAGGAAAAGTGTGACAGAGAGGAGCAAGACCACGTTGTGTTAGGGGCTATACAAATCCAAATGAACAGCCACTATGCTAAGAGCAGGGATTATAAAACATTGATGGCCAGCTTTGGATTCCTCATCAGTGATCTTTTGGTCTGTGGTGGCCCATGAATCCTCATTAAATGCTGTGCGTGTCATGCCAAGCTCATATTCCAGACAATGCTACTAAATCCCACGCAGGTGCTAGCTGCTGCTGGGGAAAACACCAGTGGTTCCCCCTCCTTATCATCTGATGCTCCAGGCACGCTTGGGGAAACCGTGGCCTACCCAGGATACAGCAGCTTCTCTCTTTTTATAAGTTAAATATTACAGAACTTTTCCCTGAAAAGAAATGCCTGGCTACTTTTGGTCATTTTTAACTTCAGCAATTGTTTTCTTCACTTGTTGTTCACTTGAAGTTCACAACTTCAGTTGTGTTTTTCTTAAATTCAGGATAAAACATTTACAATTCTTACTTTGGATGGCAAAGAGAAAAATGTCTGCCTTTGAGAAAGGCAGCAAGGTCAACCTTTTCCTGCTGTGTTTGAAGCTTCCAGGTGAAGAAAGGAAAACTCCCCTTGTGACAAGGGACTCTTCAGGAGATGGCAACTTGCCTCATCTGATCCTGGCAATCCTTTGGTAATACTGTTTGTGTCTGACATGCACCGGTACAGAAATATCCAAGATCCTGTTAAAGAAAGCAGCTGGGGACAGACAATGCAAAACAACTCATTTTTATAATAGCCCTCTTCACATGCAGCTGTCCCTGGTGTCCAACAGCAGAGCATCACACACTAGTCTGAGACTATTGGAGCACCAGCCTTGAAGATGTAGGGTTACATTTTCCTGCAAGCACGCTACTGGGAATGCTGCCTCCTTCTCCATCGATATGGCTGATGGGGGTAAGCAGCAAGCAGGAGCTCATGCCTTGGATCACAAGGGAAAATTAACACCAGTTGTGACCTGCCATTACTCAGACATATTTTGAACAATGGCAGTGGACAATCTGAATGAGTAACGGTCAGTAAAAAATAACAGCTTCAAAATATGTCCCCTGATACTGAACAGAAATAGATGTTGTAAGGTGTGAATCGGAGTGCTTAACTGGTCCTGTGGCTTCAGAAAACGGGTGTTGGGGTCAAAAGAGTTAAAAACTGAGATGCTTTATAGGACCGAGCACATCTGGAGACCAGTGCCAAGCAGAGAATGGGCCAATGCCTGGAGTTCCAAAGGAACAGCAAGAGGATGGCAGGGCTATTGATGAAAAACAGCTGATTTCTCCAGAAACTAGTTACATGGCATGTCCTGTACTACCTGCTGCTGTTTACTATCAAGTGCCAGGTTGAAAAGAGGAGGACTAAGAGCCCAGAAAGCATGAGGTGGGTCTGGGCTGCTGCCAACCCTCAGGGCCCACAAGGGGAGTCCAGCCCAGGGACAAGCTTGGGTGCTCTGTCCTGCACGAGAAGCAAACCTGCCTGAAGGTCTGCTGCATGCAAAGCCCAACCTAGCAACTTCCATGCATCATGTCTGTCCCTGCTAGCAGCCCATGTTTCATATACAGAGAAATGCAACAGTGGCTGGTCCTGGAGGGAAGAGTTTTTCTTGGCACCCTGCGGTGATAATTTTAGAAGCAAAACCCAAGATTTGAATGCCTTCTTTTAGCAAGTGAGACTGAAAGTATGTGATGGCCCACTCCAGCAGCCCCTTTTCCAGTCCAGCCTGATCTGGTGTCATTTCATAGGTTTGATGTCAATCAGTGCCCCCACTGGCTTGAGGAGAGTTGTGATTTGCATTAGGGAGATACTAGAGTCAGTTCTTCAGTAGTCACTGGCAAACGTTGGGACTGGAGGGATATTTTTCATCCTTAATCAAGGCTGCAGGATAACAGGCAAGCGGTTACAAGACAGTCTCTTCTAGGGTCTAAAGGCACTTGAACTGCAAATGGTGTTTGTTCTGCTCTCCTTCAGCAGCCCTTCCATGTGTATGCACGTCTGCACCTGGGAGCAGAAGAAGGCACCACGTGCTTTATCAAAGGTGAGTGAATTCAGTATTCATTTTAAAACATTAAAATTTCAGATGGCTTCCCAGAGGTGGCCTTTATGTGAAACAATTCCATTGTTACTGGATCTCTCTGGTTTTATTCTTGCATTACTTTCACTGGGGAAAATCATATGGAAAGCAACAGCTGTTTTACAAATACTATAGTCCTGGCTCTGATTGTTTACCAAGGCTTTCCATTAAGTGCAGACTATGTTGAGTGAAAATACTGTGTCAAGGCCAATACACACCAGGTAGAGCTTCATTAAATGCCTTGGCTTTTATTGCCCTGTTTAGCCAAAACCAAATGACATTACCTCTCCTTATAAGAAGATTTAACTTGCACACAAGCCTGCTTTGATTTTTATTGCTGGTCTTTTTAGGAATCTCTGAGTAAATTTTCAAGCTATTTGTAGGCGTAAACACCAGCAGAAGGACCAGTGAGGCACGCAGGCTGCCTCACACGCTGCCAGCCTGACAGAAGCAGCAGAGAGAAAGCAGCTCAGCTGCAGTTGAACCCAGGACGTCCACATGCAATGGATGGAAAGGTGTTAAGGCTTTGGGACAGTTAGATTAGAGCAGTCTTTTTAGGGGGTTTCTTTTCTGCTACCTTTCCTCCTAGTTCTCTTTCTTTTGATTCTAACCCTTGTTTTTTGGTGAAACCCTTCAGCGATGATGCCCTCACCTTGTGCATGTCATGTCCTTCAGGGACAGAAGCGTCACCCCTATATGCCTTATTGTTAATGCACGTTGTCCAGGTCAGACAGTAAGGAAAGAGTGTCTTGCCGGGGCTACCAAGGCATTTTTAATTGTTGCATTTGGATGTGAGAGCCCTGGGGCACTCTGCCAAACCATTTTTCCCATTCCCACGTGGCTGAAAAATAGGCACAAGGCAACTGTGAGCATGAGGGAGGGGGAGGGAAAGAAGGTTTGGCCTGAGATGTCCTGGTGCCTGGTCTCCTGCTATCACAGCAGCAGCACCACCATGTCCCTTTCAGAAATGTCACCACCTCCTGACTGGTGCTCCACCTTACCTTATGCAGCTGCACCTAGGGGACCAGCACTGTGTTTTTAAGTTTTAGGAAACTTATGTCAACTTGAATGGGCAGATACCACTTCTGCAAATGTCACACGGTGAGTGTTGTAGCCTTTTTCGGGCTACAGTGTTGTAGCCTCTTTTGGGCAGCCACAAGAGGGCAATAGGACCAAACCTTGTTTCTCCTGGCTGCGATGTCCCTTTCAGCAGAAAGTACTTAGGGGCAGAGCTCACCCCAGCAAGATGCTGGACACTCAGTGACGGACGTGTGTGCAGAGCTGCCTGGAGTCAGGGAGATGCAGCCCTGGACCAGGAGCATCAATTTGGTCCTGTAGCCCCCAGCTAGGTCAGCCTTACTCAGGACCCATGAGCAGGTCACAGGCAGAGAGCCTGTGCTGATCCACTCCCCTGGCCCTGTCTGGGGCCCAGCAAGGAAGGAACACCACCAGTTCTGGTGCAGGAAGCTTGGTGGGAACTGCTCACCCACCTTGCTCCGTGGGAAGCAATCAGAGTTTCACCACTGCTTTCAGGAGACAACATCCTCCAGCTCTGCAACCCACAGCCAGCAAGCATGTAGAATGATAAATATTGTCAGCATATTTAAAAAATCCTGTCCTTTGCCCATATTAAAAGCTGAAGTGGTGTATTCTCACCATAACAAACCCCAGTGGGAACTGGATGAATGTTCTCATTGTGAAAGTACACACTGTAGCGGGGTTCATCAATTAGCTGCATCAGAATAACGAAGAAACCTGCTATTTGCATAGAACATCACTGCATTTTACTTCTGTGCCTTCCATTTAGCAACCTTCAAACAATTTTTAAAGAGACAAGTAGAGGCAAGGACAAGAGGGAAAGCTGTGTGTTTACATGCTATACACAGTGTGCCTTGAAAATAGCAAAAAAATCATATGACTGTTGAATCCAGGTCAGCTCTGTGTGAACAATCTTGCTAATAGGCCTCATTACCAAAAGGAAAATTAGTTCTTGCTGTTGGAATTGTTATAAACGAGGTTGTTAAAAGCTGGGTTTATTACTGTGAAGCTGGACTGTATTTAAAAATGTTATTGAAGATTTTCCAGTCACCTAATAATTTTATTAGGAACCACTTAAAAGATCAGCTGAAAATGTGGTAATTTCTGTATAATACAAACAAGATTTATTCTTCAGCATGCAAAGCTACTGTGTTTTTATATTTAAGGTTTATGTAAAGCAGCCCTGGACGTTAGAGATGCTGGTGACCTCCACGTGAGAACCGACTTGCTGACAGAGCTCAGCCCCACCAATACACTTAAGAAGTTTAGACAAGTTCCCCCCCAAAAAGCCTGTGGGGTGGACGTCAATATCCAACAGGTTAAAGGGGACACTGGAGGCTGACAATTCAGCTCCAGACAACTGGCTCAAATCCAGACCTAATCATCAGTAAATAAAATTAGTTCCAAGTAGCCTATCTGCCAGGGTGTGATGGTCCGAGTTTCTCCTGGACATGAGCCCTCACCAGCTGGAGGTTAAGGGTGCACCTCAGCTGGCCACGATTGAGCTCTTTGTAGAGCAGACACCTGCTAACGGTCCCAGATGCTGCGCCAACAGAGGACAGCACCCAGCTTCCCAGCTCACCAGTCGATGCCTGCAGGGCACATTTAATTCAGGTTTTAAAGTCAAATCACAAGGCAAAAGGCATATCATCACTGCAAGGTTAACACTGCAAGCCATTGCCCCAGCTCAAAGACATACCTCCTCGCAAAACCCTTTCCTCTGAGGTGGTCTGTGAAGAAGCACAGACTGGAGCTCACACTAGCACAGTATTTTGGCTGTGGGGACTTGGCCAAGGGAATGGAGATGATCATCACATCATGGCTGCTCATTCCCACAAAATCCCCTCCAGACCCAAGAGGGGTACGACACAAGTTTCTCCACTCTTCATGACATGGGAATTCAGGACAATCTTTTCATTGCAAAAACTGGGAGCCACAGGATGGGCCTCGCACCATCGAGAGCCACGTTGGCATGGGTGTAACAGCACCAGGGTCCCTGCGCTGGGTGGACACCAGTGCAGCAGCTGGGGAGGCACTCGGCACCAGCGGCTTGGGTAACTCCATAGCAGTGACATAGCCCGCTGTAAGGGATATGGCAGGGACAGCTGAGGAGGATTTTCTTTCTTCAGCTGGATGAAGGGAGGTCAAAACAGGCCACCAGCCTCGTCAGCTGATCTCACAGGGAGAGCCCCCACGGTGCAGCCCGGCCGGCACTGAGCTCCCCCTCCCAACTGCCTCCACAGTTTCCCGGAGCCCAGAGTTATGCAAAAGGTTTTGCTCCATTTCCCTCCACGGCTATCATGTCAGCTCGTGGGTGAATTGCCATGACAATTAGGGAGAATAATGGGAAGATGTGACATATGTTTCTTTCACTTAAGTGTTGCCCGCTGAAAACTGGAACTAAAAGGTACCGGGCAGCTACTTCCCTGCTTCTGGAATTTCATAGAGGGTGACTCCGAAGCATTAAACAGAAATAATTCCACTTGCACAGACTAAATTAAAAACAATGAGAGAAAGTGCATTATTTTCTTTATAGCAACCCTTGCTTGCAGCAGTTCTGTACGTTTCAGATAAATAGAACAGACGCTGTGAAACCTTTTGGAGGCTAAACAAAACCTCTAACACAACAATAAAATCTTCTCACAGCTGGAGCCAGAGAGCAGCGTTAATATTTACTAGCCAATGAGTATATTTACGTGAAAGAGAGGATTCTAAGAGTATCTTTGATATGCAATTAAGGCATACACATGGGCTGGCAGGAAAATAAAATAAATCTTTTTATTATGTCTATGCTAACATCTCCAGTAAAGGACTAATAATTGCAAATTTACATGCAAGGTTCTTGCAATAAGGAAGGTTTTGCTGCAAAGTTTATTCTCATTTACGCACATGTTGAAGTCAATTGTGGCTTCTATATTCTGTAGGACACAGAGGAACAAAACCCAAAGGTCTAATTTGCGATCAAACTACCTCACCACACAGCTTGACAACTAGGATTTAGTGTAAGAACTATGGATATATTTCACAAACACCCAGGTAACAATAGCATTCAGTTGGTGTTCAAGGCTAGAGAATAATGGTTTGGAGAGCAAAATACATCCCTTTTAACTAGAAAACGTGATGCTATTTTCCTTTAGGTCTACCCTTGTCTTAGGTGTCAGAGCCCAGGTTGGGATCTGCAGCGATGATGGCCAAGAGCTGTCAGCGTGTACATCTCACAGCCCATAAGAACAACAGAGCTTGTGAGGTCCACCTGGGTTTGCAGCACAGGGCACTGAGGCACACCAGTCACACCCCTGCCCTTCATATTCGGCTTGTTTCCACTGCACTGTCTGTTACTGGCACATAATGACAACTCTGTATCAAACTGGAAGAATTAAACATCTTTAATACATTGAAGAATGGACAAAAGCATTTATGGAAGAGGAAGGAGGACCTATATATCTCTCCATCACAACTGTCTCCACATCATCTGCACCTTTGTAAGGGTTTTCCCAATGAATGCTACATGTCAACACAGTCGCCTTAGGGAGCCAGTTACATTTGTATTGCGTTTTTATCATGTGGTCTAACATATGTTAATGGGCTTGCTTGTACACACAGACCCTACTGATTTACCTGAAGGTCCAAGGCTGCACTAAACTAGGGATATTTTGCTCAAGGACACTTCTCCATAAATGTGAAAAGCTAGCTTACAGATCTTGTCATTCAACCAATGACAGATCAATCCATAAACATGTTTCCATACCAAATGGTTTAATTATAACAGTGCTGTACTGCATGAGGCTTAGGTACAGTATCTTACAGTGAAATGCTCTGCACATTCGTTCCCATTTGTGCCAAGAAGCACCTAACTCTAGGGCTGTTCTGCTGAGAGTTGAATAAGGCTTTGCTGCATTAGGACCTCAGTTTAATCCTGACATTCTAGGCATGTTGTTTTTCATTATTATGTATTTGTTATTCATTTCAATTTCTGCTACAGGAATGTCAATAGAATATCCTGTATATCTCAGACCATAACAGCTGAAAGATGGGAAAAGGAAATATTGTCAGTGTTCAAAGAATGAATGATTGCCTACATCATTTTGCCTTGAAATGTTTGAACTTGAAAAACTGAGTATCAGTCTTAACAAAAATTATTTGTTTGGGTCTATCAGTCATTAGTGGTTCCTTCTGCATCTTTCAAGGCTCTGTTATCAAAATGTTATCAAAAACATATTGCTAGTGAAGGTCTTGGGCTTTATCCCTCCGAAAGAGGTTATAAAAGGGAAAAGAGAAACACATTTAAACATCCAATTTATTTACCTTTTTTTGATTGTTTCTCTCAGCTTAGCTAGTGGAAAGTCACTAGCATCAGTTTCATGTTACTGGAATGAGTTTCACTTTCAGGTTGTCAGAGCTGCCATATCATGGCTGCCAGCACTGCAGGAGGATATTTATTGCTTGAAAAACAACAGTTCCCACTGGATTTAGAAAACAATATAATTGCACTATGTTATAGGGCATAAGTTTCATAAATGCGGAGGTGATTGGCCTCTCTCCCCCACACTCAGTGTCCGTTCCCTTCTCCCCCCTCCGCTCCCCTCAGGCTAGGTCTGGGACCACTCCAAGCCAGCAATGTTCTCTGCATGAAAAGCATGCTGACGCACTGAAAGGAGAACAGCATTAATTGCCAGCTTAAGCCTAAAACTGTGCAAGCGAATTGCTAAGCAAGGCTCAGGTTCGGGTACAACCAGCCTTACCCCTCTGAAGACATCAAATGTCATCAGGCTACCCACACACAGAGCACCCTGCTGCAGACCCCAGACAGACCCGAGCACATCAGAAGGCAGTGTCATGTTCGTTTTCATCTCCCCAAACCAGAGATGCTAATTTTCATTTGGGGGTAAGAAACAAAGGTGAGCCCTTGGAAGAGATTCACAGGTTTTGCTGAAGGACAAATAACTGAGCATTCCCAGAAATGGAAAAGGATAGCACCACAGAGCTGGTTAGAGATAAGGAAAGTGGCTGTCTAATTTTAGGCAGAGAGACAGAGAGAAAAGTTAAGAAAAACAACACATTTCTTGCATGAAAGAAGGAAGGTAAAAAGAGTTCTTTAGAGTGAACAGATGCCAAAAATGAAATCCTGGTCCCTGGGCACAACCCAGCGATTGGCAGAATATTTTCCATAGGATTTAGAAAGAAATTTCCTTAATTTTTCCATATGCAATTTCCCATACAAAGAATTTCCAAGCCAAAAAAGTCAAAGGAAATAGATAGAAGTGCTTTAGCTCTGGGTCTTTAGTAGGGAAGTTGTAGTTTAAAGTCACCCAGAGAGTCCACAGGAAGATGCACTCCCCAACACAGCTTAGCAGCGTGGTCCTTCCCCCATGGTTCCAGGCAACCATCTCCTTCCCATCCCTGCACACAGGTTCTTGTGCATGGGAGGCAGAAAATGCAGGTGCCAGGGTGGTTCAGCACCAATGCAGGCTGCAGATGGGGACCTCAGCAACTGCAGCATGGTAATAGCAATGAAGTCTGTCCCAAATGGGATACAGAAAATACAAGCAGATACTCAAAAGCAAAGAGCATTTTTGAAAACAATCACTTATGAGAGGCATTTTAAAAAGTTGCCAGGGGAAAGTGTGAAAGTCGTCCCATTCAGAGTGCATGAGATCTAATTTCAGAGATGTGAATGTTTGCAGAAAATAGGGTTTGAGACACAAACAAGACTATATTAAAGACAGAGAGAGATCCTTGGCCCTATATGGAAGCTGCACAAAGCACTCTTAAATGTACCCTAATGAACCTATAATGCACCTGCTAATGAAGTAGGTGCTGATTGCCTAAACAGTCCCTATCCAGAAGCCTCTCCTACAGAAAGTTCAAGTTGCTGGTTTTGCTCCTGCTTGTGGCCAATGTTTACAGCCAAAGAGTAGAGACAGCACTACGTAAGCTGATAATCAGCTTTTGCTTCTGACACAGGTTTAAAAGCTAGCTGGGCAGGTAAGAGCGTATGACAGGTTTGAATGTGCCCAGGGCTGAATTTATGCTGACACTAGACTGGGCTGTCATGCACAGAGCAAAGACATGAGCTATGCAGCTGCTGCCAACGAGCCCTAGGAGCTGTCAATTTTGTCCAGTGACTGGTTTTTATCTGACCATGCACCAAGTAGGAGCTTCTCCAGTAAAGTGAGCTTGCCCAAAGCCACACTTCACAAAGGGTTATTAGTTATTTTCAGGGGAGACCAAAGCAGGCATTAGTAGAGGGTCAGAGGAGATGTCACATCTGCTCTGACAACTGCTCAGCCAGGTCAATACCCAACTCTTTGTGGTGGTCTGGATGCCTGGCAGCATGGGATGCTCCAATCCTGTTTATGTCCTCACTTCTCGGGGTTTGTACCTCTGTAATCTCTGTGACCTTACAGTGAAGTTGTTCATATCCAAGGCCCTAAAGGCATGGCTCTTTGAGGTGATATCTGTAGCCAAGTTGCATCAAAAAGGGAGATGATGGGACCCCATTCTCCAAACTGACTCATCGATTCCCCAACACCTTGATGTTCCCAAGATAAAAGAGAAAGGATTTGATTACCTGCTGCCTGCATTTGTACAGCACTTACCCAAGCTGTGTTTGGTCTCAAGATCAGTGGCCTCACAGCACAATATAAAAATCTACATTGCAACAGATTGACCTCGTGAGATTTGCCAACTGTGACTTTCATAGCTGCTCTGAGTGAGTCCAAAATCCTAAAGTCCTTCTTTGCTGGCAAAACATCTGGCTTGCGGAGTCTGTCACAGCATGCTGTAGGGGTACAACTAATTCATTTCATAGCCACTTCCTCATGCCTAATGCAACACAAAGGTAATAAAGGAGTTTCACTCTAAAGCACTGGCTCCCAGGTCAGTACAATGGACTAAACTGACTAAATGTGGGCCACGTCACCTCATGGGGCAATTTATAAAGTCAATGGGACATTAATCATAGGACTTGCCCTTTTGCAGTCAAATCCCATACCACCCACAGCCCGCAGGAGTGCTCTTCTGTAAAGGTCCATGTCAGGCCATGGGCCCTAGTATCATGCCTGTGAGTCACCATAAAGGACCACCTCACTGAACATTACGCAACACGCTTGTATCTACAGCTGGTCCCTTAGCCAGTTCACAAAGAAAGGCAAGGAGATAACCCACTGCATACACAATGCTGACAACATGAACTGTTTAACAAAATTCCCTTTCATCTTCCCAGGAAGAGCTGCTTTTGATCAGGCGCTAATGGGGTTTTCCAGATCTGGACTGAACAAGCATTTGCTTCACTTTTGCTCTGGGCCATTTGGAGGTGGTTTCCAGGAAGGTCAGTTCCCTGCTGCTGCTGCTACCTGGGCTGGCAAGCCCGGAACATGCAGCACAGTCCCAGCCTGTACCTGGGACTTGTCTCCTGTTAAACCACGTATCTTCCTGCCTGTCCCCACTGTCTCTGAGCTGTCTCTGCCACCACTATCATGTTAGGAAGCCTCTTTGTGCACCTCAGCACCTCTGCAGGGTTTATTGTTACTAGAATTGGCTTAAAGGAAGCTTGCAGGCAGCCTTCACATGTCCTTGTCAAGGACATATAGTGGTGGCATAGCAATTACTGGACTCTGCAGAGGCTGGGCTCACAGTCCTTGTAGCCCAGAAGTACCTTGTCTGGACCTTTTCCTGAGGCAATGAAGTAAGTTAGTAAAATGCTATCGCCCTTTTATTATTGCTTTCAGATTCTTCACAATTATTCCTATCCACACATACAACCTTTGCTCTCCAAAAGAACAGGTGAGAAGAGCTCTTCTTCCCAACCCACCACACTGAAAGGGTCTCCTTCTCCCCCCACCCCTGGCCCTGCTCCCCCAGCACAGCTGCACCACAGCAGGGCACCTCTGAGCTGTGGAATACCAAGGGGCAAAGGAAAGCCCATGGCTGAAGGCTCCCTCCAAAAAGATTTGACTTCTCCAACCTGTTTGCATTACAATCTCAAGGGCATTTAAACTATGTGGTCTAAGGAGCCCAGCTGCTGCAGCACTACTCCAGAAAGAGGCAGTCTCCAATATTAATGGGTATAATCCTGCTGGTAACTCTTGCACAGTCACAAACACAGCACTTATCCCAAGGCCTCCTTTTGAGGTGCTCCTCACACAGCCTGCCAAATGTCAGGATGGACAATTACCTCTGGCGATTGACACGAAAGAAAAGAGCTTCTGCAGTCATTAGCAGAGGCCTTCACTACAACAAAACACGCTCTTCTATTCTTCTCCCTTCCTAAAACACAGCTTGTGAAGAGACGGAAAAAGAAAGGGAGAAAGAAAGAAAGAAAGGGAGAAAGAGGAAAGAAAGGGAGAAAGAAGGAAAGAAAGAGAGAAAGAAAGAAAGAAAAAGACAGCAAGCAAGTAGGCTTCTTTTCCCTTCTGTAAACTAAAAGCTCTGTTTCCAATTTTTATGGTTTTTAGCCTGAGGAACTGTGCAATTCTTTTTTAAAGAAATACATAAACTACCATTTGATAAAAAGAAGAAGTTTGCTCTCTAGTGGCTGAATTTAAATAGCTCAAAAAAACACAGACTGCTGAAGAAAGGGAGTTTCATCCAAAATGTGTTCAGTTCCTAATCTTTGTGCTACTAAATATTTGCTCTTTGCTAATATTTACTATTGAACAACTCCCTATGACCTGTGTGACTGCATTAAGGAAAACCAAAGTGCATGGTATTAAGAACTAGTCCCATGGATATTCTAGTTGGAAAAGGAATTTACTTCTGTCCCTACACGCTTCCTGATGTGGGAAGGGGCTAGGGTGGAGTCTGAAGGGTCACCTGGCATGGAAAACCACGATGCAAAACCCAGATGTCACTGGCCACAGAAAGCTTATGACCAGACCGCTGTGGCAGTGGGTGACTCCTGCTGGTGGCATGTGGCCCTTGACCACATCAGGCCAACCCTGCACTACAGCACTTCCATCTGTTATCCTGTGCCACCAGCTGGGATGTCTTGGGATGGGAGAGCACAGGGCTGGGGGTAGACAAGGTCAGGAGGGAGCAGGGGCTTTCCCCAAGCCAGGAGGAGGACCACAGACAGTGCCCAGGCTCCCACACCCATCCCTGACCCCAGGGCACCTTGCACCTGCGCACTCAGGGTATAGAAAAGACTTCCACATTTCTGCATATTAGCATTTCTGCCCCTGGTCTTTAGCCTCAGGGATTTCAGAGCAAGAAGATCCAGCCTGCTCCCTGTCCCCAGTCCCTACCCCCCTGTTTCCCATTGCAGAGACCCCCATCGCAACCCCTCAGACCACATGTAGACCCCAGCGCTTGGGATCAGGAATGTGCTTCTGAGAAGTGCTTTTCCCAGGGTAGTCCCACTGCCTTTGGGAGAAGAAGGTCAGCGGCAGGTTGTCTGTGTGCCACCGCGATCTCATTTCTCTGCTTACAGCACGTCTGGCAGGAGGAGCCTGGTGCCACAGTGCGATGGGATTAGCCCGGCAATAGCAATGAATCAGGCATTTCCTATTAACAGCTAAGAGGGAGAGGGAAAGAGAAAAAATAAGAAACAAACCGAAGCTACAGCCTCAGTGAAGGCCAATCCCATGCACTCCTTAAATTTTTTAGTACTATAATTTCATGGAAAAGCCAGCAAGACCTTATGCGTCAGCAGCCAGGTGGAGAAGGGGACAAGGCAGATGAAAGCGACAGCCAGGTCTCGATGGCCCACCCATCTGCAAGGCCCATTCCCAGGCAGAGTAATTGCCAATCAGAAGCAAACTACTTTATAATTAAAGCATTGTATGAGCAAGGGGATGTCTGGGGCTTTTGCTTAATTGCCAGACGTGGCAGGGAAGCACAGAAGCATGGAGAGAGGGGCTCAGGCAACACTTGCTGAAATCAGGGAGAGTTTTGCCATGGAGCTAATCCAGGGCAAGAGCAGAGTGAGGGCAGGCACGGAGGCACTAGCAATCCTCCAGCCACACCCTGCTCTATCTTAGCCCTGGTGAGCATCTACACCACCTCCTCCTTCCATACACCTGGGGCAGGCACAGCCAGGCCCTTAGGGATCTTATTCCCAAAAGAGGAGCCCCATGCATTTTGTCACCAAGGATCATGCAAGTTTGGACCATGCCCCATTGCTTCTGCTGCTCTTGCTTCTGGCCCACTGCTTGGCTTGCATGCTGCATGGAGGACCCCTTCACAGAGCAGGGGCCCTGCAAGGTCCTCTGTTGGGGAGTCCTTCTCTTTTCCTCCCATTGCTCCTTCCCAGAGGATGGGTCTAGGTTTTTGTCCATGATGCTGGACTACCTCTCTTAGCTGCCCTGCTCCTCATGCTCAGGAAATCCTCTTTTGCAGCTTAAAACCAGAGAGTGCTGTGATTATCCGATCTGGTCTCCATAACCTGGCTCACTGGGCCTCCCAGGACCAAGCACTTCTTGAACCAAGGTGTATCTTTGAGAAATGGCTTTTGTGTAAGAAGAGCAGGGTGATATGGAAAGCTCATCCCTGAGACAGAGCGCTGTGCATGGGAGAATCTCACCCCACAGAGCATAAATTCTATTACTGGATATGATTGTTGGATTTTGGTCTTGAAACAAATTATGCATACTCACTTACAGAACAAAACCATCCACATCTCAGTCATATTTCATCATTACAGCATTGCAGCATTTTGGATCTTTTTTTTAAGTTTGATGTTAGTAATATTGTAGATGGCAAATGCAGAACCAGCTTGTGAAACCATTTCTGAGTTTAATCAGACCCCCGGAGATAAGGAAGTGACTACATTAGTTTCTAGGGCTGTCTTTGGCTACAGCATCATTTCCTATTACGAGCTACTCCAGAATGGCACAACATCAGCAGGAACCAGACTCACGTTTTGGGGCTCTTTGCAAATCCCTAACGTCCCTGACCACCATCCTCTTCCAAGTTCCTCCAGCACCAGCTGCTATAGTATGCTCTCTGCACACCATCAGCTGGACTATACAGAGCTACTTCAGGGAAAGATGCTATTAATCTGCCCCAGGAGGGACCATAAACCCATTCCTCCAATACAAGGCAGCAATAATATTACTGAGCATGGAGTTAGGTTGATGTCAAGACCAAACAAACCAGAGCTATGCCAGTGAGTCTGGTAAAACAAGACATTCTCCTTCTTGGGGGTCTTCATTTCAAACAAGCCTGAGGAAAAAGATGTGTATCAGCACTCTCCTGCAAATATCAGAGCTCTTCCAGGATGTGGAAGCACCATGTATTCCCCTTTCTTCTCATTAATCCTTCCAAGAGCTTAAACCTACTAGCTTGGCCATAATATTGGACTACCTTCTCCAGCTTCTCTGGTCCTCATGTGACAGAGTCTAACACCAGAAAGGTACCACTCTGAGCATCTTTTCTGATCTCCTACATGACCTGGCGCAGTGGACCTCCTGGAAGTGATCAAAGGTCCACACCTTTAAGGAAAACACCATGAATGTTAAGTTCTGTGTGAGGGAGAAACCACTTCAACTTTGGTTTTCTGTCACTGAAGTCCAATGACTATTACAATTACAATAATAAAATACATCTTATTTTTGTCTCTTTCAGGTTCCACCCACGATTTTTTCTGTTCATCTGCTAGAACAAAAAGCATTCCGCTGTCAAGTATCTGTCCTCATCCAGGTGATGGTAAGAAGTGACCAGCCCTCTTCTCAGCTTTCTTTCCAATGAGCCAGACAGAGGGAGGCCCTGAAGACTTTCTAATGTATTGCCATTTCTGTTCCCAGATCTGTGGCTTCACATTAGACACATGTTCAAGCACATGTTTTTCATTTGCACCCAGCTGAACAACTGATCCTTCTATAACCTGACCTGAAACATTCTGTTATCTGCAGATGTCATCAGCAATGGTTCCTCCTTCTGCAGCATCAATGTCATGTTCAGTAGAAACACAGTTTTTGGGTAATGTTTTGTATCTGTGCTTATGGCTTGATCCCCAGCAGCCACTGAAGACAAATCTAGTGCTGTTTAGGCAGATCAGAACCAAGACAGTAGGTCTTACATACAGGACAGAGGCTCTTGTCTGGGAAGCAGTGATCCCAGAAAGGACATGAGACAAGGAAGCAGGTTGAACATCAGGTCCTTGGGATGCCGTGACCTTTGCTGGCCAATCTGATACCTCTTTAATGAGGAGAGAGGGCAGATCTTGCCTGCCCTGGAGGTAGAAATCTGGCAGGACTAAGCCTGAAACCCTGCTTCCCAAATGGCTTCCCCTCAGGAACAACCCCTTCTGCCTGCAGACTGTAGACCAGCCTGGGTGAGGAGGACGTGCACATTGAGGTCTCCCCTGGCTTCTGAGGCCAGACACGCTGTTCCAGATGGAAGGTGAAGTCATCTAAGTTGCTAAAATGTCTCTCCTGCACCTTATAGCATGTGGGGAGGCTGGCAGGAATGGCAAGCAGATCGGGAGGGAGGGGGGGATGTGTTAGCACAACGTGACAGGAGTAGAAATTACATCGCACCAGGCTTTGATGTCTCCCCTAATAACCTCTCAGAAACAGTTTTTCTGATTTCCTTTCCAGCATTGTCACACAACTAGATCAGATTTTGCTTACAGACGAGCTGACCCAGGCTTCACCAAAACCTAAGGCTCTCTGAACAGGACATGCTGGAAGTTCGTTAGCGTAAGTTACACTTCAGCAAAGCTGAATGTTGCATAAAGCGGCTTTTTTTTCACCAGCGTTGAATCTGAATGAACTCCTCTTTTGACTCGGCTTTCATTCCCTGGAATCTAAGACCTTACGTCCCTGTTTTTTAAAGGGACTTAGTTCCCGTCTCACTGAAAGTGAAATCAGGGCTGATTAATTCTGTTGACTTGGGTGCTGTGCTGTGAACAGAAGCTGTCTTTTAATGTAGCTCAAACTTCTTTTAAAAGTGTATCTAAGGAATAAAAGTGAATGATGAGGTTGTTCTTATGTATTCTTAGTGTTGCCAGGGAAACCATTTCCTGCCTGTATTTATCCCAATTCATTTCTGTTTTTTCAGGGAGGGGAGGTAAACCTTCCAAAATAAACAGACAATACTCTGAAATGAAGGTACTTATTAATGAGATGGGGTACCCCCAAGATACACAGCATGGGATCTGGTACTTTTCCAGTCGAGGGCACTAGTTGAAATACATCTCAAATTAATAACTTCTAAAAAAAAAACCAATATAACAAATGGACAGTCTGTATTGCTGGTGGTCTGTGTCTAGTCTGCCTTGGACAGGACTATATCTGGGGGGAAAAAAAGGGTCAGTAATCAGTATTGTTGTGTGCACCTGGACCTTGAAGTCTATTCCCACCTAGAGCTGATTCTTCCAGACCGGACTTGACACACATCTGGAAAGCATTGCAGGGACTTGGCAATCCCGTGAGTAAGGACAGGCACTTGAGGTGGGCCCACAGAAGCCCTCATGGTGCTCACAGCGCACCTTGCAGAGGATCTGAACCCCATACAGGACCCACAGCACAACTGCCTGCCACGGATTGACGTAACGTGGCCAGGATCCTTGTTCCTCAGGCATGAACAGAATATATCCTTAGAAAAAAAGACAAAGATGGAATGAAACACGTGTAGCTGCCATTGGCTTGGTGGGATTGACTGCACTTGAGAAAAGGTGCCCACCCCTTTCCCTTTTCCCAAGAAAGAGTCCAATACTGAAAAGGGATGGTTAGACATGTTTATGCCATTAACCTAGAGCTCAGTTTCTCACTTCTCATGTGCTCTACGACCTCACCTCATGAGAAGTGAGTAATAGCACTTCTCTGTCTCACATAATGGTAAATACATAAAAGACCAAGACATGGAAATATCATCTTCTTGAGGTCTAAAAACATACTTTCAGTGGCATATTTCCCTGTGTTATCAAAGATGATGCAGTGTAATTATCCTCCTGCCTTCTGTCCCCAACAGACAACACATCACTCCCCTTGCACTCTGTAAAGTCTCTGGCAGCAAGCAGCTCTCTGGAGCGGGATCCCCCTTTCTGGACATCTGGAGATCCATCTTGTTCTAGCGGAAAAAAACAGCCCTGGGGCCCTCAGCTGGTGATCTGCACACAAGCTCTGCGCAGACCTGGTGGGCTGGTGTCCGACATGCAGCACATCACAAAGTACAACAAGAAAGCACAAGTATGAGGACCAGGATGATGCCACATGCTTGCCACAGGTGTTCCCTTTAGGGTCACTGTGGAGTAACTCTGGAAGCCAAAACCCATGATGATGGGGCCAGCAGGAGGGAAAGCAGGGTGGAGAAAAAGGTAACCACACTTGCTCTCCTCATCTCTGTTCAGGTGTTCATATCTCCCTGCGTCTTTTCCATTTTGCTGTCTTAAACATTCCTCGTCATGTCAGAGCAAGAGTTCAGTGTGAAACCCTCATCAAGAAGATTATATGCAAATACATTAAAATCGGAGCATATTGCTGGAGACGTATGTTGTGGATCCTGTGGGTGTGTTCGGTCTGTAGCTTTTCAACTAGAGAGCTCTGGTTAGGCTGAAACCCTAACCCTGTGAAAGCCCAGGGCATTCTTCCAGTGACTCCAGTGGGTCGGGGATGCGGCTCCTCACATTCAGTGGCCAAGCGTTCCCACTGATGTGTGAAGGAGGTGGCTGGCCTGGCAGGCACTATGCCTGGCTGTCGGGCTTTGCAGGACCTCAGGATGGGCAACAACGAGGAGGGCGGTGAAAGTCGGGGGAGGAAGTGGGCCCTCACGTGAGCACCCAGAATATCCTGCTGTTTCTTCTCCTTTCCTAAAAGCATGACCCAGCGTGCAACCAGATTCCTCCTGGAAATACAACTAAAGTGGTGTTTTGAAAGACAGGCTCTAAAAACGGTGCAAACTTCTGCAGGGGCCTTTTCTGTTTCTGGGAGGGTTTACTTCATTTGTCTCAGTTGCCAGCAAACTTGAGACTACATCCCATTAAGCCAAAAGAAGAGTGGCAACAAAGGATTTAAACGATCAGCTTTTAAACCAACTTAAATGAAAAAGATAAAACAGCTTTATGGAGACAGGCCATCCATCTGCAGATGTCACAGCCTGGGTTCAATTAGGCAGTCTCACCACACCCCTGTATTTGAGATAGCTCTGAGAGATAGCTGAACACATATTTAAACCCAAAACAAAAGCAAACCACGAAGCTGGCTCTAAATTCTGAGCAGAGAAGATAGGCCAAGGGTGGAGTTGCCTAGGCATTTTCTGGGAGGGTGATACCCCCTTCCCATGCCCTCCCCTGATGGTTGCCCCTGGGGCATCAGCCCGGAGGCACCAGGGAATGAGGTGCCAGGGGCAGGGGTGGTGGGGGAATTTCTGGTCCTGGCTGCCTATGAAAGGGAACATGCAGGGCACTGCACCCTGCACATCGCCTTGAGCACAGGGTGTGTGTAAGGGGAAGGAGCAAGGAGGCAACACATGGAAGCAGACCTGTTGGATTCAGATCAGAAAATGTAACTGCTTGTATAGCTGTGCTGGCTCAGGATCAGAAAAAAAATCGTGCTTCCCTGCCCATGGAGCCGTTTGGGGCAAATCAGGGTGAGCACACAGCAAATTCATCAGCAGAGACCTTTTGTCAGCTCAGCTTATTTTCAGGGAGATCGTAGTCGATAGCTGTACCACAGACACTGCTTTTGGAGCCCTTGGCTGCGCTGCCACCACGCCAGCCTTGCTTAATGCGCAGTACTCAAGGGCAGGCCAGGAGTACTCAGCTCCTGGGATGTGGGTCGCATCTTGGTCTTACATCCTGAGATGTAAGGGGGGAGTGAGGCATGGAGCTCTGCCAGACCTGTGCTGCCCCTGCGCACAGCCAGCCCGGGCTTCCTCAGCACCACCTTACTGCAGCCCAGGAGAGCACCTCCATGGATGCCCAAGGGCTTAGGGACAGGCTGGGATCCTGAGCCTGGCCCAGCATCAAGCCATCGTCAGGAGATCTGCAGGGAGAAAGCAGCAGGGCTCCTGCGATTGAGTGGAGGGCAGCAAAAAGAAGGCAGGAGGAGGGATGGGGATGGGGCAAGGAGCTGGACCCCCACATGTACTGAGCATGGCCAGACAGAAAAAAAGCTGAGAATCGTCGTGTGGGCAATCCCCAGAGGGGACACATCCTGACACATCCTGAACCCTCATTGTATCTTAGGAAAAGACGAGTATGTTCTTGTAAGTAAACACAAACCTAACTTCGTCATACTTGCACCTCCTACCTACAACAACTTGCACGACACTCAAGGCTCGTAGTTATCTGGATCCAAAGAATTGCTCAGAAAGCTATGTTTGACCCAGCTATAGCACTGATTTTGGTTCCAACTGTTTATACTAAAGAACTCGTACACATACAGCATAAATATTTTATGTTTATAATATTGAACTATTAAAAGAGCTTTTGTTTTGTGGTATTCAGAGTAGTTCTTAATCAAGACCTAGTCTGTCTCTTGACAGTATTATCCTTGCAACTTTCTGCTGTTCAGTCGATGGAAGGACAAAGTATCATTATGGCTTCTTGCCAACATGCAGTATGATGCAGTTAATTAAAGAAACATAAAGTTCATGTGTGATGCTAAAGATCACATCTGTGCCTCTGAATGCACAGTGGCATTAAATCAGCTGGGTAATGATGGGATAATTTTGCTCGCCATTTTAGGCTGAGGTTTATACAGTCCATTATAGGAAGGAAATGTCATCTTATGATTTAGGTGAAGGTGATGTCAGACTGTATGCTTTACAATTTAGGCCAGATTTCCAATATTTTGATTTGATGACTCTGAATGGTCAGACTTCTGAGCATCCTTAAGCATAGGGTGCTTCAATAGCCTGAGATGCCAGAGGAGAGGCTCACAGCCCCACTGCCCCTTTGCTCCCTGTGCACCTCATCTAGCTGGCAAACAGCTCTCCAGGGTGGCATTTGATGTATTTGCATGGGCAACAGTTGGGTGCACACAACAGCCTCACCCAGACAAGAACTGAGCAACAGATGATAGGAAGCCTGAGGGTAGGTTTGTCTCCCGCTCACACCCATGTCACTGACAGAAAACCGTCAGGAAAGCTGTGGCTTCTAAATGAGCAAAGGCCCACTGTTAGAGTTACCCTTGGTAAACACACGTCTGCAGAGAGACAGGTGACTATATTCAGGGCATCAGTAGCTTAATACAAAATGTTGTAAGAAAAACAAAAAAAATATTGCATTGCTTCAGTACCAAAAATTTAAAGTTCTCTTTGAATAAAAAAAGACAACAAAACTCTTTAGATTTCACATTTCCCAGGTTGTGCATAATATTAACACAAAGCAGAGGATGTAATTATTTTTTAAAGAATAAAGATACATAAACGATGTGCCAGCCACAAAATCTCATGTGACGGTATGTCACTTGCCCTCAGTCTCTGCAGCCTCTGCTTGAGAGAATATTTTGCCAGCATCCAGAACACAACTGGCCCATGCTGTGAGGCAGGAAGAGCGTTTCTAGGTCCGTACACCACCAGCTCCATCATCCTCAGGGCAACACATGCCACATGCCTTGGGACTTTGCTGGGTTGAGAGCCCAGCTCTCAGCAGGGCTAACTTTTTCAGGCTTCAGTGCCCATTTACCTGCCCTGCCAGCCTTGCAGATCCCAACTCTCCAGTCTCTCAGGCTGTGAAGCCTGGAGTGTGAGCAAAACTCTGCATCAACAAGATGCTTGCACAAGGTCAGGGCAACAGGAAAGACAAAAACCTGGGCAAGCCAGGCCATCACTGGCTGCCATACACAGAAAGAATCACTGAAAATGGGAGTGTTTCCAGAAAGGGCACCAGCCGCATCATTAATTCCTGACAGAGTTATGCAGCTGTTACTTAAGCCAGTCCTTGTCATGTCACAGTTCCCTGATAGTATCAGGAACTACACAGACATTTGTCAAAACAGGATGACATCTAAAGATAGCATTGAATCTAAGTGAAAGCAATTTAAAAGAAAACAAATCACTATGGTTACAGTGTAGGGTGAGAAAAGTGTTCCCTCTGTGTGGAAACATGACTTGGGCGACCTTTGCCAAGACAGAGTCCTGAGATGGCAGTAAGCTGCACAGAACCAGTGAAAGAAAAACAAGGGAGTCTGAGCAACAAGCAAAGATATTTTAATGTTCAAGGTTGCACAGCGCAGTTGCTGCAAGTCAGGCACCCTGCAGAGCCCAAGGGCTCGGCCCAGGAGACTCAGTGATTTGTAGCCGCAGCAGCTGGAGCCCACACGTTGCTGCAGCGCTGGCACTGAAGGTGAATATGCTGAAACCTCCACCCCACAGCCAAGCACCTCTACCAACCCATCCAAACACCTTGGCCAAGCCACAGCTCAGAGCTGTGATCCAGCAATGCACTGAAGCCAGAGTTACAGAGCCTAGCACCAAGCCAAATGCCACACGGTGCAAAGCTTTGATAAATTAGCTCTGGCTACTCACACTTGTTTAAAATTGTTGGTGGATTAACCCTGCATGAGCGTGCTGGTTGCTAGATGAGGCATCACTTGCTTGTGCTGCTCTGCCTTTCTCTGCATCGCATCCTCCTACAAATGGTATAAGGGCAGCATAAAGTCAGAGGCTAATCTGATTAGCGGTCATGTGCCTGCTTTTGCCCAGCGCCTGCAGAATTGCAGCATGGGTTTATAAAAGCACTCAGGGCTTCCTGTGGTTCGGTGTGAGAAACTGGCAAAGGCCAGAGCCTGCTTACCTGTATGAAGAAACAGGGATAAATGGCCACCACTTCGTGCTCCTTGAAGCAGCAGCTGGGGTACCATCTCAACCCCTGTCAAGCCGCATACTTTGACCAGTCTCTATTTAAGAATGCTGAGCCTTTTGCTACACCTCTGCAGCAGCTTCTCACTCAGCCCCTGCCCTGGCTGGGAGAGAGGGGACTGGCAGGAGCGGATCACGCCTTTCACAGCCACTCGGCTTCCTCCTGCTGCCACAAGCACCACGGCACTTCTCTGGTTTGCAGCTTCCCTGGCCTTTCGGTGATCCCAGGTCTGACCTGGAGGAGGGTTCCCACTGTATCGCTCAGCCAGAGACGAGATGTTACACACCACTACGACCCTTTGACCATCACAGCTACCACCAAGAAAACAGCCCACATGTAAGGCTTCCGGCACAGATGCAAGCTGCCTGTGCTATTAGAGTAGTAAAAACATAACTGAAACATTTGTCTACCCAGCCAAATCCAAAGGAAGTTCTTGATCTTCTCTTCCCTGCCTCCTGCATGCCTTTGTTTTAAACACGACAAGCAGTCACGTACCTTGGTATCCATCTTTCACCACCATGTGAAATGATGAAACCCAAAACAGAAGGATGTTGGTGTGGGAACTACTGGTACTATATGTTCCTGAAACTCTTCTGAGCAATGTGGCCAAGAAAGTCCTGCTTTGGTGACTTCAAAGAGAAAATCTGCACAAATCCTCTAACTCCTGACTTTTTCCTTTGATATTTTTATGTGGTGTGGCCTTTATTCCCAAGGCACCCTGTGGCAAGCTATGGCTGGATGGAGTTTCTGAAAGTGTTTGCAATACTCTGGAGGGGACAAATTTTTTATTAAAGCATCACTTCCATGCTGAACTCAAAATAGTGTCACATAACCAAACTGTGATGAACTGATGAAAGTTTGTTCTGATGATGTAACCCCAGCTGTGTTAGGTAACACTGAAGGGTGGCATTGCCATGGACACAGAGATTTTGCAATCCTCCCTTTTCTAGCTTACTTGCGCACTTTGTATTTTCGGTAAAGCCTATCTTTGTTTCCAACCGGTCTCTATCCTATTACTACTAAGCAACAGTATGTCCTTAAAGTTTTATTTTTACTGTACACAGGTAACAGACAAAAGCAACTGGATCAGCATACAGCAGCAGTGATAAAATTACTATAGACAATAGCAAGTTTGCAATTGCAACTTGCACTCCAGACAGTGGTGGGTTTCTCTGTGGTGTGAAGGAAGATAGCAAAGGTGCTTTAGCCCTCTAAAAAGTACCTCTCCTAACACCAGCCAGTGCTGTGTCTGCTCTGGTGTCCCACATCCTTTCTCCCAAATGCCAACTCAGCATTTCAGCTATGCACTAACCTTTTTTTTCTAAATCAACAGTCTAAAGCATTTGACTAAAATTCCCTTCAGATTTCACTTCCCACTCTTCCGACATCAGCCTTTCAGTATCTCTCCAGCCATCACAGAGTCCAGCCAGAGAGGAAGACTGAACAAATGCAGAAGCAGACAATGAACTTTCCCAGAATTTCTTCATCTGTTGCAAATAAGCCAGCTAGTAAAATCCAATGAGAAAGGACAAACTCTTTGCTGTGTTTTTAATTTGCTACACACCTTCAAGACGTGAGTTAAAACTACAAATGGTTATATTGTATAACTGAACCAAATGCATGACTGAGGTTACAAACACATTTTATTGTTTACATGTGGCCAGTGTATAACCTAAAGCACCTGACCATTTATTTCCCCAAGCCAGTTATATCAATACATCAGAAGGCACTGGGTATTTTGCAGTTGGTTTTCTGTTGGTTTTTTGATTGGGTTTGGGTTTGGTTGGGGTTTTTTTTTCAGAACTATGTTGCAATATAGTTTTTAGCACGGAAATTTATCAAAAATATTTGCAGTTGGTTGAAAGTTCAAAAGGGCAAGATAGGAATTCAGATTAACTGGAAATCTAAACAAATGTAAAGGAAAATGAGGATCAGATTCCAAAAACCTTCTAGTCTACATCGCAAGCCTAACAAATGCTCTTGATTTGTGTTGGTTGTTAAAGAAGTGTAAATTCCATGATAAATTGATGTTGCTCCTGGGATGAATAAAATCAATAATGTAATAACATTGAGTTAATACCAAGCTGACATTGATTGAGAATGAGTACATAGAATTTGAGGTCTCCTTTCATGCACAAGGAGATATTAGTAAATGAGAGCCAGATTGCCAATTAAAACTTGTTATTTTAGCGTGGTTGGATAAAATAATGTGTGATGAAGAAAGCAGGCTGAGAGTAAAGCTATTCAGGTGGAAACTGAGTGTTCAGGGAGTCTATGATTCCTGAATGGGAGCATGTGAAGAAGTCAATGATGCCCTCAGAAGGCTTGCAGAACCTGATTGTTTGTGATGCCTTTTCCCATAGTTATTTCTATACAGGCAAAGCCAGTGGGGATAATTTCAAAGCAAAATACCTTTACTCCAAGGAATGGGGTCCCAGTTCACAAATTAGTCTTTGCAGTTTGTCTCAAATTTAGATGTATATTATCGCACTTCCTTAGCATATGGTGAAACCGGTTGATGAATGGATCTGCTCCAGCTCCTCGAAGACCTGTTCCCAGGGCATGTTCAGTGTTCTTGCTGCTTATATTCTACCCTTGTCAGGGGTAGAGAGTTAACACTGGGTGAGCTCTAGTCCTGCCTGGATACCCTGCTGAGAGCAACCAAGGGCCAATGGGAGGAATTTTTCGTTGCTAGTACACTAACTTACACTTCAAATCCCGAGCAAGATTTAGATAACTAGGAGTTATAAGAAAACAAACCGAAAACACTAAAGAAAATGAGTGTGTGCAACAGAATGAGCAAATGAAGCCTTGTTTCTTACGTATTTTTCTCTGTCCCTCTTTCCCCTTCCCCACTGGGATCCTCTGATATCTGGCAATACTTCTCTTTCAGCAGAGGTGATATTTGAATTGTTCACTTTCCCAGTTTTATGGAAATGTAATGTAACTTTGACATTGCTGAGGCCTCTACACTTAGATGGAGTTTGGCATCAGCGTAGAAGTCACTGGGAGGGATGAAGAGGCAGACACACATATACAGAGCATGAACTGTTTAAAAAAATGTTTCCTTTATTATGATAAATGAAGTGGATTTGTTTTGAAGCAGGGAAGGGGAAATATCTGCGGAAGCTCAGGGTGCTGCCAGGTCTCAGCAATTACCTTTCAGAGCAGACATGGGGAGACTGCCGGAGCAGCGCAGCTTGCCCGCAGGTATGCAGAAGGCCATCAAAGAGCCAGACCTTGGGTTTCTCACTTCCAGCCCTCAGCCTTGAGAAAATGCAAACAAAAGTCTCTCTTTTCCTATACCTGTGGGACTTATACATCAGCTGGATGACGACTCTGATGAAATATTTAGACACTTATTCAGACAGATCAAACCTCACCCACTCTAAGGGAAATCTCTCCTGGGCAAAGACCCCATCACTACTCTGATGATTCTTTCGTGCCTGGGGTTTGTGGCAGCCTCGAACTCTCCACGATGGCTGTGCTGGGATATGTGCTGTACGCACCACTGGTGATGAATAATTACTTGACCAGTTACCAAACTCCTCAGACTGACTCCTATGCATGTACACCCTCCCCAGATGTATTAGACTGCAGGATTTCACAGTATGACCACCTGCTCCTGCTTCCATTTGATCATCTGCAAGTTTGGTTACCAGCTTCAGTGGAAAGGGGAGATGAACCCTACTACATGCTCCCCCAGGTACTGGTGTCTTCTAATGGCATTTCACGTGTAACTGCAAAGCCTGATAAGTAATGAGGGAGGGAAGATGTCAGACATGAATATCCTTGAAATAAGCTATTCTAATGATACCATGTTGGGATCAAGAGAAGCACACTATCCTCAAGTCTTTGTGAATGAATTGGGACTATCTGGCAGCTCTGTAACTCATTCAGCATTTTTTCCGCCAAGTAAAATACCAAATTCATTATAGTTGGTTTCAGGACTCTTGGGAGCCACCCTGAAAGCTCTCCATCTTCAGCACAGGCAGCTAATCTGGACAAATAATTTCAAACAGTTTAAGAAACAATTTGACCCCCTAGGTAAAATAACCGAAGGTTAAAGGGACATCTTGGTGTGTATCTGTAGAGAATATAAATTGAGCTGTTTATTCCTTCTCTGGAGCCTGTGCAAGGTTCAAATTCAGTTTATAAGCTTATCACCAAAATTCATTTTATAGGGTACCTTAAACATAAACTCCCACTCAGTTCGATCAAAGCTTTTTCAGCATGAAGCAGCTGAGCTACAATTGGTTCCCCTGTTCAGTCAGCCAAGTCAATGTTCTTAATCAGTATAAAAACATTAGAAGTCAATGGTGTTTTTTAATAAAATGGGTTTGATCAGCTTCCAAAGAGGTGGCAGAGGTCTGTGGAAAGAAACATTCTTGCCTGCTCCTACAAAATGCATGTGAGCCCTGTAAAGTGCTGGGCTCCGAGAGGACCCTGTGGCTTGCTAATGACTGACCTTGTTATCCTGGGAGGAGGGCACACCCCCTCACCCTTCACTCTAGTCCACCTCCAGACTGAACTCTTTGAGTTCCCTACTCCTGAAAACTCATTTGTCTCAGCTCCTTCCACCAGATAATAATCAAGTTCTTGGGCTTTGCCAGAGATCAAAGTATGATTGCCCCAGTTGTCTCAAAATCTATTGCTTCTTCAGATCCTGTTGTTGCTTATTCAGATGAAGTGGCCTTATGCTGAAAGGAAAATCCACAGCAGCTGTGGATTAGAGACAGGGCAATGTTTAGGAAGTGATGTATGCAGCACAGCATCCGTCTGTCTTTCTGGGTGCTCGCTCAGTTACTTAAGAGAGAGTGGACGTATGCCCAAGAGCACTGCATGGACACAGCTGTCCCCAAAAGCCACTTGTAGGTAGCACTCCTACAAGTCTTTTCCAAACACAGGCCCATAGACGACAGCCTCTTCTCAGTGGTCATGTCATATATACCCAAACATGCCCCACAGACCAGCACATCTGTCTGGAAGCTAAGGTCCTCTTTTGAACCTACTGAATATAAAGTTGATCCTTCCAGTGGTAGAGAAGGAGCTGCCTGAAGCCCACACCCCTACAAAAGCTCAAACACAGAGAAAAGCCATGTCCTGGGCTGTCTGGCCCAGGACATTGGTCACCCTGAGTCCACCAGGAAACCAGTTATATTGCCCAAGGCTTCAGTGTGATTTGTGGTTGTCAAACAGCTGGATCCCTCCACATGACAAAATGGAAGAATCAGGACAACACTGTCTTGCAGTCAGGTCCCTCATGGGCTCCCAACCTTCCTAGTGTTTCTGTGCTAGAAATGATGTTGTTCCAAAAGTCTTCAAGCCCCAACTGCCAGAAACCATTTTGCTCCCCAAAGAATAGCTCAGTTATGTGCCTTTACATGGCTGCAATAGAGATGATCAAGAAACATTAATGGCAGTAAGAGTAAGGCTGTTATGAAATAAAATTATTCTCTGGAATAGTTCTAGGCTTACAGCATTTAGGGTCAGAAAATTAATGTGAATCGAATTCTGATCCATACAATTAACTTACAGCAAGAAGACAGCAGGGCCATTTTAGATTCATGCGCTGGGAAAAAGAAAAATATCTAACTAATGGAGATGCACTTCTGCATTCATGACATCCTCTTCTCCCTCCAAAAGGCTGTCAACAGAAGTGGGCAATAAGACCAATGTAACCAAGATTGTTTGAGGAAGATAGCTTATAACAAGATCTATTCACACATGCAAGTCATCAACAAAGATTTAAACTGGGAAAACTAACCAAATTTGGCAGGAGGAGCCTTTTTTGCCCTTGGAACTATGCTTGAAACTAAGCATCACTTGCAGTCATCAGCGTTTTTGGACACATCACTACCCTAAGGAGTTTAATCAGTGAAGCCACAATCACTTTTTAGGATAATTTGGGCAGATTCTTTTGGGCAGATTCTTCTGGGCAGATTCTTCTCTCCCCAAGGAGCCACTGGGAGGCAGGAGTGATGTGTCCACGTGCTCGATGGTGCAGGGAGCTGAGTGATAGGAAGGAACCTCCAACCAGCAGGTTGGAGTGGAGAGGAAGGAGGTATTTAACAGAAAAATTTCCTTTCCATTTATTTATGTTTTGATGGCTTATGCATCTGCAGAGATTTTATAATTTTAAAGAACTTCAAATAAAAGACAGGAAAAGTAGCCGACCCATGCTACCAGTTTGTTATGCATATTACCAATTCAGGCAACTAGAACAACTCCCACAAAGTCTGAAAGACTGAGCCCTACTCCATTCACAAAATAAGAGCAGGAGGAAGAGAGCAGCTGAAGTTGTCAATGATTCCACACTTTTGAAAATAGGAGCAGTTCCTTGGGTTCCTAAAGACAGACTTGTGATGAAATTTTTACACCCACTTGTTAAAATCTTTATCTGATGCCCTAGCAATATCCTGTGAGTAATCCCTAGCTTCAGAAACTACATGGATCATGTATTTTTGTCCTGAAGTCATTATTGCTTTTATAAATAGAGCACAGTCCTGTTTTTTTCCAAATCTACAGCACACCAGGTGGACTTGAGGAGATGCACGTGGAAACACACAAATCTCAAGAACCCCTACCCAGGCTGCTGGCTACCTGCTGATAATCCATCCTCTCTCCAACCATGTCACACAATGTCTGTAAATCTACAGAAGTCTACATATTAAGTGCTGCAGCCACTGCTTTCTTATGCAAAGTATTCAGTCTAAAGGTAAAGGTAAGCAAATTACTAGTTAAACAAATAGAAAGGAAGCACTATTGTCTCTCATTTTTGTCTTGTTAAGTGCTCATCAAGCTTATCATTCTCCTTGTGCATCCTTCTTTCTTACCACCACACAGTGACAGGCAACTCAGATTTTCCTTCTGCAAATCTGATCGCCTTACACATATCACTGATCTCACAGCCCTGAGCAGGTGCGATGACCCACCTTGGCACCCACACAGCCCACTACCATCTTGCTGCTTCTGCCCAGCTTCTTCCTCTTTGCTAACAGAAGCATGTTTGTGCTCAACTGCCATGCTATTGAATCACTGGCAGATACAGGACAGGAGTTGAGTCATAAGATTTCTAGGAATAGTACATCTTTCTTGTGCTGCTGAACTGTCTCTCTGAAATGCTTGTGAATTAGGGATTTGAAGAACCCATTTGTTATTGTATTCACCAAGCAAGATGTATCCTGATTCTGGGTAATGAGATCTCCTCATTCAAATTCCTAAAAGTGAAAAATAAGTGTCTTGTTCTTGCAGTTCTTTGTAATATAATCAGTTATGTATCTGTGCATGTAAAATATTGTTCACCTGCATTTTTCGCCTGTAGTATGCAGTGACAGAAAATGATAATACAGAGTAGTTGCTGCATTGTCATTGAAGAACGCAGCTGACAGCCTGGGCTTGGTTCATGTAAAGCCTGCCAACAAGACTTAGAGATGATCATTTTTGATCCACTGTTAACTCCTAGTCACGATATTTATTGTGCTCTATGTGAGATAATGACAGGTTTGGTCCTGTACCTTTGATAACAATACAGGGTTTGTCATACATTTCAGAAGGAACAGGATGAGGAGGGTATCATTTATTCTTCATTTTCGTTTCAGCTAAGTAAGAGGAATCATGTAGGCCATCAACCGGAATAGTTCAGCGTAAAGCCTTCATCCTTCCCACCTCATGCTGGTCACTAGCTGTTGACATGGTTAACTAGTGACCTAGATATCAGTGGGATGATGAGAAATGTTCATGTTGAGTGATTCTATCTTTGTTTTACTACACCATTTCTTGCATGGCCTCTAGCAGCCAGCGTTCATCATTGTCTGAAGCAGGATACCAGACTCAAATCACTTGGCCTAGCATAGCAACTTCCATCTTCCTATAAATAAGGAGGGTGCATTTCTTCTTCTGCCTACCAGACTGAATGCAGCATCTGTCTGAACACTTACCAGACTGCTCCCTCCTCACAGCCTCCACAAATCTAAGTCCATGCTTCCCATACTTGCAGCACAGTGCCGCAGTCTGTTGTTTCTTGCTCTGTGACCCCAGGCAGCCGGCAGAGCTGACTGGCCAGTCTTCAGCTGCAAAGTGAGTTGATCGGGGAAGGCAGAGTGGCAGAAAGGCGAAAAGGAGTCAAGGAGGTGTAAGGGTTGTCTCACCCACCACAGGCACAGCTGCAGGATTGCTGCCTATCCATGCTCTGTCATCCAAGGGGCTGAGTGCAGTGTCCCTCCCATTCTGCATGAAGAATGAGTTCTCTAATGCATCACAGCCAAAGAAACTTTGGGTGCCTGCATTTAACATGAACAAAGAGCGACAGTGTCACTTCTGATTGCAGGCTTAGGAATTCGAACACAGCAGCTTTCACACAAGCCCAAATAATTATGCAAGGAGTGAGGGTCACAAGACCTCTGATGAAAAAAGGAAAAAGAGGCATAGTCTGAGAATATAAGGCTCAGATCCTAAGAAGATGATCAGGTTATGTTTATGTAGCTAGGAAGTTACTGTGAAATGTGATTCAGATGTTTTTATGAGCCAGATCCATATAACTACACACTGGAAAAAGCTGCCAGATTTCTGTGCAGTTCTGTTGTGCTTTAGGGAATTGTCACACCCCTGATGTTGTGCAGAAGAGGAAGAAGGTGACTTCTCCCCCAAGGGAAGCCTAGTTTGTCATGCAACAGCACCCATATTTTCCCAACCAAAGGCTGCACCAGCCACTTTGCCAGGAATGGGAGAGCCACACCCCATCTGCAGAAAATGGAGGGGATTGCAACAAACATCCCTTAAAAAATGTGCAGCTCATAATGGCTGCAGGCCACAGGAGGCCATTTTCTATCCTTCAATTACTGATCTTCCAAATGACTCACCAGTGAGCATTGCATCAAGAGACCTGCAATCTGCAAGGGCCATATCTAAGTATTCATTGACAGGACTGGTAGCACCACTTTTTTGAAGATTGCCCAACTTCTCTTTATAAGGTCCCATTTTCAGTTTGCTTACAGCTCTTCCAACCCTTTATCAGTTCCAGCTCACATTTCAAGCTTAGTACCTGCCTACAGCTCATTGCCTGTGTGTTGGGTTTATGGGTTTGGTTTGGTTGAGTTTGGGGCAGATATCTTACTTTCTGATTAACCAGTTCAGCTGTTTCCAAGAGAGATTTGTCAAAACAACAACAAAGTTGTGGCTTTCTCCCCATAATTGCTCCCTGTGGCAGAGAACTGAAATTTGTCAGGCTGATGGTCCTCAGGTCATGAATCTGTAGTGAAAGCCCATGCCAAATGAACTCCTGGTGGCAATCAGATTGCAAACAAGCAGCTCATGGTGTTTCAGCCCACACAGTAGGTGAAGCTGGTCCTTCCTTACAGCAGTTACTCCCAGCTGCACCAACAGCATGGAAGCACTGTCATCTGCCTACAACTCAGAAAGCCCAGCAACTAGGCTGGCCAAAAAAAAGCCTAATGAGAGAATGCTTGAGGAATCTCAGCCAAGCACTGGAGCAGAAGTGCTTGGTCGCTTGGGGTTTCATGCAGGGACAGAGCAGGCTGGCCAGTCCCAGCCCCTCTAAACTGATCCCTGTTACTGCATGGCACCTACTGCCTATGCGTGCAGCACTACGACAACATTATCATGAACAGCATTTGACCATCTCAGGAAGGCAGCACTAAACTGAAGAGTGTACAGGCATCATGTGTGGGGAGCAGGCTTGCAGTCAAGAACCTACCCCATCAGTGTGCAGTTTGTAGTCACCAAGTGATCCACACATTCCCTGTGAGGATGAAATCTACCTAGACCAAAACCAAGTAAATGACCTGTGAGCCTGTTGTTGCTATCATCCTCTGTCATCAGTTTTCTTTTAGTCCAGAGAAATTCATAAAAACTAATTTAGAAGAGGGTCTAACTAATTCGTGGAGGTTAATATGTTCCGTATGCTCTCAGTAAATATGTGAGAATGATAGGCATGTGGCTGCTTCTTGGACCTGGGAGATTGTTACACTGAAGAGCCACCATCAATCAATCAATTAGCACTGATTAATTAGAGGGGAGGTGAAGGACAGCAAAGATACTGTAATCCTGTTTTCTGAACAATGGATCTGAGCATGTAAGCTCCAAGCTTTCCTAAGCCATAGGCCCTGCAATATAAGGTGTCTGGAGCGGGATCAGAGACTGTGTGCGATGGGAACAGCATCCTAGGTGAAGAGGAGTTGTATCCTGGAGGAAGAAGAAAGGCTTTCCGCAATGAGACCAGGCAACTATGTGAAGGCAGCAGTAATAAAAGGCTATGGACGACAGAAGTTTGAGAGCTAAAGCTGGAGAAGGGCAGGGAATAAAGCAAGCGAGATATACTTGGAGGGAGGACCACTGAGAGCCTGTCCACTTCCCGCTCTTCCCTTTTAAGGACTGAAATAGGACTAGAGAAGCTAGGACTAGGTCTTCCTACCTCCCAGGCCAGTCCCACCTGCTCCAAGGCATATCAGAGGTCACTTGCCACAGCCAGGCTGCAATAGGGAAAAAGCAGATACCAGTTTCATGAGTCCCCTGTTGGGGTACAGGCTGGTTCCCACAACTGCCTAAGGTTGTGATGGGATGTAGCTCAGTCAGATACTTGCAGCACCAGAGGGCACCAGACAGCAAGGAGCAGGTGTCCACTGGGTCCTTGGAGCTACAGAGCTAAGAGGGTAGGAACAGGGGGCTGAGCTGCAAAAGTAGACAGGAAGGGCTATATATCATGAGAGTCAGGGTGGCAATGTCAACACACATACCTATTTTTTCCATTTGCTCTTTGTAACCGACTTGGAGGAAAACTCAAGGTACATGGCTTCTGGGGTTTCTCTCTTTGCCCTGTCAAATCAAGAAAACGAGACTACAACGTAAATTTAACCTACCTTCTCTACTACTTCTACCTTCTCTGACCTGGACCTGCCCATACCCAAACATTTGCATATCCCAAACATGGCTTTGCAGAACGTCAAAGAAAAGGGAACCACCAGAGCTACTTCGCAAGTGTGGTGAAACCTGTGCTGTTTCTCTGTACGGCCAGCACTCATTTACAGCCCTAGAAGCAAGAAGACATAGGGTAAACCTTTCAGCCCTTGCACTGCCTCTTGCAGCCCACCCAGTCTAATGCCAAAGATACCATCTGTACTCTCCTGGTGTCTGTCACTGAAGCCATTGGTCTCAGTTGTTTTCCTGCCTTCTGTTAACAACCCTGGTGGCAAGAAGGCCCAGAGGCACTCCTCGTGACACAAATCTCTGCATTGATGTGATCATTTGAACACTGGAAAAATCAGGCTTCCTTTTTCCCTCTGCGCCCTTGTGCTCTGAAATTAGATTTCATTTAATGTAGGGTAATTAATATGAGTCCTCTCCTCAAAAACAGCACATCAGCTAGGCTACAAACCTAACTCTTCAGCTGCATGACAGAGAGAAGTATTACATCTTTCCTACACAACCTGCTCAAAACCAGGTCTCGGGGCTCTAATGGGCTGTAGGAGAGAAGCAGCTGTGGCCAAAGCAGACACCCAGCCTGGGAAACACTTGGGGGAACAGAAAATACCCTACCTGGCATGATGATTTATGGATGTGTTCAGAGCAAGACTTTCAACTGTTCCCCAGGTACACAGCCATCTTCCTCTATCTACCCTACAAATTAGATCCTCTAAATCCCCCATTTAGCTTCTTTTCCAGTAAACTTTTTAGTCAGGTCGCTTCATTTTTAGCCTTGGGTTTTGTCACAGTAGCGGCTCAGAGCAGCAGAGGCCTCCTTTTTGCAGAGGTCATCACAGGGCCTTTCAGCTAAATTAGCTGCTTTAGCTCTGACAGCCCCTCATTTAAACTCACTTTCTTACTGCTCTGCTTGAGTTTCACAGCAGGCTGGGCCACCAAGAGTGAGAGGATGTGGTCTACCAATTGCGTCGGAGATCAGAAACACCTTAGGTTGGAATGGAAACTAAGAAAAATATGAGGATGCAGCTGAATAGGAGTAAGTATTCAGAAAACCTTGATGTGTCATCTTAATCATCTCCCTATTCATGAACACACTTGAAACCTCTTACAAGGTTATGATAAGGAGTCGCTCACCAGAGCTACAAGAAGACAAAGTGTTCTGGTTTTTTTCCAAGCAGCAAGTTGCAACACGCAAGCGAACGCTGGGTGCAGAACACTTCTCACCTCCATGTTCCCATCCAGAACTGTATTTACCCTTGATAAATGATGAACTATGTCCTACAGCTGTGCTACATATTTCAGACTAACAAGGGCAGGAGTAAGGTCATACCAATTCTAGAGTGCTGCCTATCGAGACAAAGGGACTCACGCTGTGTCATGTGCTCTGTATTTCATACAGCCTAGCCTTAGACTATTTCCCGAATCCCTTGATTTCCTGGGGACATGGCAACAGTTTATGTACACTGCTCTGAAGTTAAAGACCTGGCCAGCTTATGTGTTTTTCCCTTCCCCTACCAAACATTATCTTGTTCCTTTAAACCCTGTTTAACCTTACTTTGGTTCCTGTTTCTCTGCAGGGCCCATACACCAACATGAGAAGTGAAAGCAGCTATTTCTGTTTCTTTCCACTGCTCTGAGCAGTGCCTGAATGCTTGAAAGTGAGTAAGAGCCAGAGACGTGTCCAAGAGGCTGAGTGAATCTCCAGTTCCAGTCCTAAACAAAAGAGATCCTTGAACTAACCCTCTGGTGCAGAATCTCTAGCCTTCGTCTAGTAATGGGAGTTTGCTCTGCTGCCAGTGACGCATGGTCAGACTGCACAGGAGCGGAACACTAAGGTTGGGATCCATCTTGCTGAACATGAGCTGTCTCAAAAATTCACATGGTCACCTAGGCCTCATCAGCACACAATACAGGTGGATAGAAAAAGAAAAAGAAAAAGAAAATTACAAAGAAAAAAAGAAAAAAGAGAAAGAGAAAGAAAAAAAAGGAAAAAGAAAAAAAAAGAAAAAGGAAAAAGAAAATAAAAAGAAAAAGAAAAAGAAAAAGAAAAAGAAAAAGAAAAAGAAA
>JAVJGI010000062.1:5594013-5653162 GCA_035590275.1 Ibycter americanus
GGGCGGGTGGCCATAGGAAAGGGGTCGGGGGGGTGGGGGAGGAATGGAGAAAGGGACCCGAGCGGAGGAGGGGAGGCTGTTGGTGGGGGGAGGCTTGATCCGGTGCCGAGGGAAGGGGGAGGTCGGCTTTCCTCGCGTCGGGGACGGGCACGGAGGGTTTTTTCCCCTTCTTGCACGGGTGCCTGGATATGGGAAGGAGAGCCGCAGGGGCGAGTCAAGCTGCGGAAACGCTGGGGGCGGCGGCGGGGGGGGGTGGGGGTGGGGGTGGTGCCCGTGGTGTCTGCGGGGGCGGGGATGGGGCTGAGGCCGGGGCTGGCTCCCAGCCTGCGCCCGCAGCCCCTCTCGGTGGGGCCCCCATCGATCCCTTGCAGCCATTATCGGTGGGTCGAGCGTTGCCCGAGCCGAGGCGGCGGCACCTCCTCCCGTTGCTCAGACGTCGGGGGGGGCGGGTGGGAGGGAGGGCGGGGAGCGCGGCCTGTCATCAATCACCCGCAAAACGCCAGTGGGAAAAGGCAAAAGCAGATAAAACAAAGGGGTAATTGCGCTTCCAGTCGCTTCATGCGGGCCACCGTCCCGGGTGACCAATTCTTGGCATCCTTCAAGTTTCGTAGGAAAACCGAGCGATGAAAGCGATTGTGTGCAAGGGTGAGAGTTGCCTTTAGGGCAGATAAAATGGAATCGGGCAGTTTCCTCGTCTCGGAAACACTGGACGAGAACGAAACCCCTTTCCATTCTTAACGTGTGAGAGATGAGTCAACCGGTGGCCCTGAAAGCTTCAGGTCTGCTTGTGTAATTGTCAAGTAAAAATAAACCGAGTTCGTTTTAGCGGCGAGTAGGGAGAGAAGAAAGGAATGAATCTTGGCAGGGCACGTAGGACTGATTGGCCCTTGCTGCGGTTAGTCTAGTGGGTAGCTTCCAGTAATGCACTTAAGAACGGTTAAGCTCTCAGCCATGAGTGGCTGTAGCGCAGAGGTATGGATGCGTGTCCTTTGTGTGCAGGAAAAAAGCCATCTGCAGTTGTTGCAGCTGAATTCCTTCTGCTGTTGCGTTCGGTACTCCCTTTTGCATAAAAGTTGCCCCCGGATTACTGCTAGTATTGCCAAGCAGTAAGTTTGCGTGTGTTTTCAAATTGCCATCTCCTTCATGTAGGACAGTGCTGTGTTTTGATATTGTTAGTTCTGAAGACTGTACAGTAGAGTAAATTTTTTACAGATTTTAATCAACTAATAAAAAAATGCTGTGGAGGAAATATATAGAGGGCATACAGAGTACTTAAACTTGGCATCAGTGCCTTGATGTTTTTTTGAACCTCTAGGAAAAGATCTTGAATGAGTCAGCGGTCTGGGATGAGAGTTGTGATGGATGACACTCCCTGGTACAGTGAGGCATTACGTATACTTTGAGATAGATGTTTAAAATCAGAATTCATTTGATTCTTTGTAGAAGATAAGTGTTGCTTCATTGCAAGGATTTCTTTTGGGTTGTGTCTTTGGGATTTGATTAAAGAATATTTAATACAAATATTGTCTGGCCAGTAAATGTGTGTTGCTGAAAGGAGACAAATCAATAAAATTTTCGGCAGAGATAACCTACACCAGTATTTGAGGTAGTACCTGAACTCCTATATTAATGATTCTGAAGGTCTTAAGAAATAAAATGTTACTGAAGTTGGGCAAATACAGGCCTCATCTTCTCTTGAGAAAACCAGAGGTGCAGGTGGTAATCCGTGTGAAAAGGTGATTCTGTACTGACAAGGTTTATGTAAGTTTATGTAAGTCATTTCTATAGTATAATGAAAAGTGAAGGACAGTAAATTGGAATGTCTCGTACAGCGTTTGAATGCTCCTGAGAAAACTTGAAGCATTTATAAATTGTTCACATTTACATGGGTTTTGCTTAAAAGCTCCCTCTATGGTTTCTGTTAAAAGAAGAAAAATCTTTATACAGTGCTAGTGCAACTGCGACTGTTAAGCAGCTTGCTTAGTTTTTAATTTCCATGAATTGAGGGGTATTATGACATTGTGTATATTTCATTTTGACCATCAGCAAACAAATTAGAGCTTATCATTTTAAAGGGGCAACTTGAAAGGTGGTGTGAGATTCATCTCTAATTTTGTAAATGTACATCTGACCTGATAATTTGTGGTTTTCTTGATAGTCAGTTGGAAGAAACAGATGGTACGTTCTAGAGTTCTGACTTAGGATGGGGCAAAGTGAGCTATAGAAATGTGTATTGCTCTCCATTGACTGTACAATGAATTTACATGACCATTTCTGATGTAGATGTCTACATCTGGGTCAGATAAATCTTGCTCTATGTGTGAAAAGAATTCCATTTGGATTTAAAAAATGTTCCCGACTGAGTCACTGTTCTGGTCGGTTTTTATATTGAAAAATTTAGTAACAATAGCCAGAATTCAGTTGACTTCACATACGGTTTTCTCAGCATGTTACTGTAATGCCTAGGTTTCCAGCACGTAAAAAGTGTCTGTCTGAATTTTGTTCAATGAAAATCAATGTTCATATGAAATTAGAGCTCTGGATATAAAACATGATGCTGATGCTTAATTTTAAGTTCATACTTAAGCGTTTTGCTTCCACCTGATACTTTGTCCTGGTAAGTGTTTAACTTCACCAAATGGAGACTATGTCAGCACCAGAACTTCTTACCACATGGTTAATCATTTAAAAAATGAATTAATCTGGAAGCAGAATATGGATTGATTGAGGGGAGTGCTTTGAACTAAGAATACAGTGTGGTAGTCTGATGAGAAAACAGCTGTCTTTATAGAGTGGTCATAGACAAATGATATGTCTGTTTGAGAGAGGGTAGGCTTATTCAAGATGAAATTTATCTCTCACAAGAGTGTTTTGATATTTTGTGGTTATTTGAACAGCTGTTAGGTCACTTCCAGTTTCTCAATGAATTTGGCAGCCAAACTGTAATTGTGGCTTTACTGTCTATACTTTCTGCAGAATTGTGCTTACTGGCTTGAGCATGCTCTTGAGTATATTTGCCTATTTTTGGGTACCATTGTTTACATCTAGAATTAAGTTTTTAAAGCTGTGTTCGCTGTAAGTGATGCAGAACGTATCTATCTGCCTGGCATAAGACTGGTTGAATTTTGACAAGAGTGGCTCCTTTAAGGAGTTTTCTGCTGCTTGAATACTAAGATGAGTTTTACTTTCATGTAAGTTCTAGCTATAAATGAGACTGTTCTGTATGATCAGAATAAGTGCGCTTGGGTCTGGATGCTTGTGCGTAATGCATTGTACGTGTTCGGTTTCCTCTGAAGTCCTGAGGGTGCTGTCCTGTTTTGAAGCTCTTCAATGAATTCTGGAGGGTGAAACGAGGAAGCAGTGGCAGTATTATTTTTCTTTTCTCTGCTGAATGTTTTAGAACCATTATTTGCAGCTTTACCCTGCTGAAAGATTATGTTCAGGGTGGAGGGGAAGCAAACTACACTTAAGTTGTTTTTTAAATTCAAAGGCAGGTCAGTATTAGCCTGCATGCCTGGATATTTCTGAGACTGAAGCCATATGGGAAACAAGTCCAAAGAAATGGAGGAGGGGGAGATAGGAGAGAAAATGTTGACCTTAAGGATTTAAATCCCCTAATTCATGATACGTGATAACTAAGAAGACAAACTGAGATCAGTAGCTTTCTTCCAAACTCCTCATCCAAAATCAGGTTAACTTGCGGCTAGAACTTTGTAAAATGAAAAAGAATGTTGATTTTAAAAACAGTTTGTGAAATCACTTAACAATCTGCGAACTTGCATCTGCACATGCAATTTTTTCTCCATCTGAAACACTGATCTTCCTCAACACTTCCCAGCAACTAACTAATGTTGCAAACCAAAAATTGTAGTGGGTGGAGTTACTGAGAACAGTCCTTCAACTCGGGTCACTGGTTGAAATCGAAGCAGAGATAATGTCAAATACTTGACAGAATATGGACACTATTGAATTTATGCAGTATTTAGTAATGAGTATGCATAATTGGTATTTGCTGTTCTAACGGCAGTTGTATGGCAAACGGAGTTGGTTGTAAGAGTCCCTCTTTCATGAGGGAGTCTTTACAAACAGAAGGTAGTTGAATTTGTCTTTAATGTATACCTTTTTCTTTCACAGAATAATCTGGAAAAAAAGTTGATCTAATAAACACAAATCTTCAAAGTTAGTGCAAGAAAATGACTTTGACCTTTTTGATTAGGAAGAACTGTTAAGTCTTCTCTATAGGCTTGTCCTCCTGTGACCTTTCATTTGCCCTCTTGAGCAAACTGAACTACTTCTGTCTGAAACTTGGTCAGACAGTGGCCAAGCACAGGTTTGGCTTTTAAATGAACAGATCTAGTGGCTTTGGAATGTGACATATTAGTAGTGCTGCATCTCTTTCAGCTTAATTTCTGTTTTGTTAACATTTATCTGCATGTGTATTTATTGCTAAATTATCTTGGCAAGATGCCAAATTTCTCATTGTGCTCCAGTATTGCAGAAATCATTAGGATTTTAAAAAGCAAAACATTCCCACCCCTCAGGAAAAGAAGAAAAAAAAAAGGGGGGAAGGAAAGAAAAAGCATGTAATGGCTGCATCTGGACTTGGTAATTTAATTTATATGAGAAACTTCTATGTAGATGCCTGTGGTGACTGTAAATGTTAAATGTCCTTGATTGTAGATGTCGTAAAATGTTGAAGCAGTTTTTTGTTTCAGTGGGAAGTTTGATAAATGCAATGTGACATTTTTTTATGTGAAGAGAAAGATCTAATTGCTGTGCCTAATACGTTTTGCATTGCTTGATTTATTTTTCATTCCTCAACCCCTTGATCAGGAAGAACTGGGATTTCCTGAAATAACACATTTGCAGAATGGGCTAATACATATGTGAGTGTCTGGCTTATTGTGGGAGATCCAGAACCTTTGTCAGCCTGAGACCTTGAATATGTGGATCTCGTGAGGTGGCCAGCTCTGTGCCACAGAGTCCATTATGAGCTGATTCTGCCCATTCTGTAGTATAGGCTCTGGTTGTGAAGTGTCAGCATGTACCCCGTTATCGATGTTCTCTCTGGCTTAGAGTATGCTCCTCTGAGGTGAGCATGATTTCCAAAACTATACATCCTATTACTGAAATCTTACAGACTATGCCTAATTAAGAAACTTAACTGGAGTGATTGATGTCTGTGACCAAAGCGAGAGTAAGAGGAATATCTGGATTATTTCAGTTTGTGCCTGTGGATTCCCTGGTTAAGTAGATAGAAAAGGTGAAGAATACTGTTACCCATTGCTCTTCTGCAGTGCTGCCCTTGGGGGCAGCTAGCTTCTTAAAATTAATATTGTATGTCAGTAGTCTGGTGGGGAGACCAGAGCTGGGAATGTGGTAGCATCAACTGGGCGTTGAATCAGTGTGATGGCCTGGTGGAAGTGTTACAAATTCAAGCTAGGACAGTGAGGCAGTTTTGCTTTAACAGGAGATGAAATCCCTGAAGACGTATATAGTTGATGTCAGGGTGGCATTTGATTGATTGACTTAAAAGAAATCTCAGGCATGGTTCAGGTTTGAATGCATATGTTGAATGGTGACATGGCAAACTGAAACCTGAGCTTTAGGTTCCATTTCAGGTCAGGAAAACTGCTACTCTGATTTCAGCCTATTGAGTCACCTTCCTATGTGTTTTGCCAAAGTTTCCTTCAGCTAAATGAGAGAAGCAAGGAACTGAGATGAGAGATTGCTAGTTTAAAAATGAAGCAAAAGAAAAAAATCCTTCAGGGGAAACAATCAGCACCTTCATAAGCACCTTCATAGTTGATAAGCGGTTATTAAAATGGAGAAAATAATTGTTTGCCTTGTTACCTTTTGAAGTGGAACTGCTGTTTCCCTTGTACATAATTTCTAGGTAATTACAGGTCAGGATGAAGTAATTAGATTACAGAACTTTGAAAAAGAATAACTTGCCGTTTTATCATGAATTAAAGGAAGTAAGAAGACATCACTCCTTGGAAATGAGTATTTGACTTTGTAATCCATTACTGTGACAGATCATATTTCAGATGTCAAACTTGAATTCTGATTTGCCCCTTCACATTTCGTCCTCTCTTCACTGGATGTGAAAGCAGCTGAAGTGTGAGGTCTTGGTTCCCTGCATCACATCTCAGATTCTGAAAGAACACTGGTGTGAATGCTGTCCTTTATCTTAATGCAATATTTAGTGAATCTATGTACTCAACTTTATGCTCTTAGTACACGGAGCTCAAGATAAACAAAGAGTATCTATGCATTTCATTATATTCAGGTGTATTTGACAGAATCCCCTATGCCTTTAGTGGTCATGGTGAGACAGTAGCAGTCTTCATTTGGGCATAATACAGTCTTGTGTAACAGGCTGGGATTCATAGTCGTCTTCAATTTGAAATGTCATTTATGAAGTACTAATTCATTTCAGCATGTTAGCAGTGTGGCTTTTTCTTGCTACTATCCTAGATTCAGCAAGCCTAATTTTCACTTTCAGTAGCTCTGCCTGGTGCTTCCTGTTAGCTAGCTCTGTGCCTTCAGAGGTACCTCTAACCGGTAGGGAACACTTGAGTACAGAGGATAAAGTGAAGCAAAAAAGAAACTGAGGATAGGCCACAGTGATGTGTGTTTGATCATATTAAATATATTCCTTTTGTCATCTCATAAATTAAATTGTTGCTTGATGTATGATGTCTGATTTGAACTTCAGCACCTATAAGATGGATGCCAGTCTTTATTTAAAATATCTAATGGGTTCTAATATATGTTTCAAGTTCTCACTTAGTCTTATAGTCTTAGAGAAGCTCACTTAGCTTAGATTTTCTTTAATGAATGTACTTTCAGATTCTAGATCTATATGTATAAAATAACTGTTAATTAAAATGCATGTAATTGTGGAAAAAGACAATTTGGGTTTCCACATTGAGGAACACATTAAAAAAGGAAAACCTGTCCTGTGTTTGATGCCCGTCAACTGCAGAGAGAATAGAGCTAATTGGAAGTAAGAGAGGTTAAGAGACTGAACTTGAAAAGGGAGGAAGGCTTTCTGGAAGCAAAACTAGGTTGGAGAATGAGATCTGCTAACTCTAAGCTTTAACTGGGCCAGAATTGTAAAGAGCTTTACAGTTAGATGTCTGCCATATAGGTGGTGTTAAAAAGTTGTCTGGTTTGCACTGCCTTAATATTTCATGACTTCTTTCAAATGCTGAGATCCTGTAAAAACTGTTCTGAACAGAATCTGTTTGTTCATCAAACATATTTTTGTGGAGTTACTAAGCAAAACTGTAAATGCCAGAAGTAACTCGGTGCATTTAATTAATTCTTACTCTCCAAATTGTTAAAAAAAACACAAACAGCACAACAAAACTAAATCAGTTTGGCATTCAGATTTTCATTTTAAATCAGTCATAAATATTTGCAATGTTACATTTCACTTCACAGTGAAATAGTTTTGTTTAAAGTCAAAGATTTCATGCCATTGTAGGTTAATAAAAATGTCAACTCAGCTGCTGCAAAAATATGCCTGCTTAATTTGAAGCATTACCAATCTGATCATTCATCTGAGAAGTCATTGAACAGTTTGGTGCTGTGTTAAACTTGTGTTTCTTGACTGTTAATCTCCATTTTAGAAATGGTGGAAATTGGGAAGTATGAGATGAGTCACTCTCAGAGTCATCTTGCCTGCTAGCAGCATGGTACTGAGTAGAGCTTGTAGTCCAGTTCTCTGTGCTGAGTAAATAGTGCCTTAAATCTTCTAAGTTAGACTAAATAGAGGGATAGTATTTACCAAACCAGGTTATGCACATGCTCAACAAGTCAGTCGGGACTACAGATTTCAGAAGGCTTTTTTCTGCTGGTGCCTGTTAGCAATGTAGAGTGTACTGTCATGTTTAAATAGTCCCCTCCTCGATCCTACTTTGCTTCGTTTTATACCTTTACCATAAGTGGATCTCCCAATGTATCAGTCAGTGGCATTTCTTGAGATTTTTTGCTTTTCAGAGCAGAATTTGAAGATGGCAAGGTAAAAGTGTTGCCAGATCAGAAGTAGATGAAGTTACTGTAATATCACTCATACTCTGTGTCCACAATTTAATATAATTTGGAATAGAATCATCTGTCCTTGGTGCGTACATCTTAATTTTCTGTTCGTGTTGTTACTGTTTTCCCAAAGTCAGTACGTGATTTCTCTGCCTCCCCTCCATGTCTCTCTCTGCCCCCATGTTGCTTTTGCTCCTTCTATTCTGGCTGGTGTTTTAACATTTTCACTGAATTATTCCCTGTTTAATTTGCAGGGTTTTTTAGGGCTGGAGGAAACCTGGATGATGATTGGTTGTTTTAACTCTTGCAGTTTTATCCATTGACCAGAGTCTGATTAGGGTTTTTTTTCTTAATGATGAGAATGTTTCTGTAGAAAGATAATGTAAAGGAGAGCTGCAGAGAAGATTTTTATCGAAGTTGTTATACCTGAAATTTGGCTGATGTTTTTGCAGGTCATACAGAATTTGGAAAGTATGCCCAAGACCATGCGCGTGGTCTGTTACATTCTTCAGTTAATGTAAATACAGTGTGAATGTTTACAGTCACATTTCTCATAGTGTAGACATGCTTTAGGACAGATGTTATCTTACGAGCTAATTTGGTTCCCACTCAAAATTATGCAGTATTGCTTTAGCTAGAGGAGCACTCAATTCTGAGGAAGAGTATTATTTTACCACCATAATGCTGTTGAGTAAAATGCAGGGCCATTCTCCAACTGATTCACTGTGTGTGCAAGTGACAAATTCCACATGGGATTCTATGTAATTTTGGAAGCCTGATTGCATCTTGGTTTAACCTGATTTTATGTATTTCCGTACCACGCTGGAGTGTAGTATGTATCTTGTCCTACAAAAAGTATGAATCCTCCAGCTACCCTTGAGCACTTTTTTGCCCATGTTCTCGTAGTTTCCTTCTCTTCATTTCCCTGCTGTGCGTGTTTATTATGTCTTCTGCATTTGCTGCTTCTTTACAGAGTTGAAAATTGTACAAGCACTGTAGGCATGGGACTGAAAAGGTATAAACTACAAGGCCTCAATCAATGGACAAAAACCAAACAAGAAGCTCCTTTGCTGAAAATGTTGGTATTCCTGTTGACTGGAAACAGTTTCCTGTCTTTTTATAAATTGGAAGCCCCCAGACTGACTTAGGAAATTGAAGAACTGCCACAGTAGTTAAACCTCTGAACTATGAATTGCCAAATGTTTGCTTCGTCTAGCGTAGCCTTCAGCCACTGACTGAATAAGCTGCAAGCTCAGATTACTTGCTTCACATGGTTGCTTAATAGAAAAATGTTCAAGTATGAGTGCTGAATAGCGTACTGTTTACAAGCCTGAAAATTAGTTGAGAAGTTCTTACAGTATTGTATTGGCAAAATGCTGAACAGAAGTAGGAAAGTACTGAGTGGAGATCCTTTGCAGCTCTGACATGATCACATGGATTTGTATGTATTTTGAGTTTTGGAAAGCTGTCTTTGCCAACAGTCTGGAAGTCTCAGTGGAAGCTGATCCTGTAGGGAAATTTTTTTAAATGAATTTGAATATTTGAAAGTAAGGCTTCTCATAAAGTGAGTGTCTTTGGAAGTCTCTGTCTGTGAGGGTCTCCTGTAAAAAATAGAAAATGTTTGGTTTCTTTTTAATATTTTACATCGCCGGAGGATATGTAGTTAGGGCACTGATGTACCCAAGAGCCTTTTGGTACGTGGAATTTCAGTGAGAAGGCACACAGGATTGATAGTTTTATTGCAAGGATTACTTTTCCCCTTGTTATTCTACAATGGAGATGAGATTATTAAAAGCAGCTGCTGTATTTTATTCAGTGCAATCAAATGCTGAACTACATATTGCTATACTCCTTTAAAAGAGAACGTTGATCCATCCATTGCATTTTTTTTGATAGATCTGAGGCTGTCAGAGATGTGGAAGGCTTTTGTATTTTGCCTGTTCATTTCCATCTCTTTGAGATTTTAAGCAGTAGTTGCTTTATGCATATTCTGTCTAAATAGTGTTTTCCTCTGCACTTTGCTGCCTATATGCCAGTAACTGTACAGAGAGGAATGGTATTTCATGTATGTGTTTTATTCTGGAGTCTTTTGTTACCCTTAACTGTATGAATGGTAAACGCTGTCTGGGGGAGAAAGGTGATTGCAAATTATGAAGAGATGATAATAAATACCAGTAGAAGTTAATAGCTTAGTTTTTATCCATTTGTATTGTATAGTTGATAGTTCCAAAATGATAACCTTATGCTGTTTATTTTTGTTAGCAGCACTCTGGCACCAATACCTGACCTTATTTTGCTACTGTTGTCCTGGTGAAAACAGTGGAGTTACCTTTCTTTCAGTTAGTTTAATTGTTTGTGTCTTAGGTAAAACACAGTGGGTTTTGCAGGCCATGTTTTAAGAGGCTAGCTTTCATCATCTGTTAATTTTGCTGTTTGAGTGGCAGTAAAGTTAGGTGAAATGCTGAAATTTAATTATATTAGGCTTAATTTTTTATTGTTTTTCTTTTAGAACAAATTCTGTACAACATAAAACAGGAGTACAAACGCATGCAGAAGAGGAGACACTTAGAAAATAGCTTCCAGCAGACAGATCCTTGTTGTTCTACTGATGCACAGCAACATGCATTTCTCCTTACTGGACCAGCTTTGCCAGGTATATAGAAAATTCTGTGTAATTCTGCTACATGTTAAGTAATTCCCCAGTTATCTGGTGGTTTATGGCATGTTCTCACCAGTTACTGTTGCTTTTTTTGGCAATACTAGCATTGATCTGGAAGATTGTAGCTTCTCGTTTTCAGGATCAGTAGGACACAAAGCTTGCATTGTTTTCAAGAGACCATCCTGCGTACCCTGCCACTGATAATAGTAATAGGCTTTTGCAAAGCAGCTGTCTCTGTACAAATACGTTGTACTGTAATTTTTACATAAAATAGAAGCTTACATTTGTAAATGGCAGCTGCCATGAAAATGGCTTTCACAGTGTTTGTGTGACACTGTTGGTGTTTTGATACCTAGGTGTGTTGTCCCTTGTAGATGTCTTTCTTTTGAGTGTCTAATTTTACTTAAAGTGTTCAAATGGCAGAGAAAGACTTCCCCAAATGTTTTGTAAAGTTCCTTTAATGTAAAAGATGTGAAGAAAACTGACTATAAAAATGATTCTAAACTACTTGGAAGTGTAAATTGGTATGCCCAAATATTTAATCTTAGGTACTTCATCTGCAGCGTCATCACCATTGAAAAAAGAACAGCCTCTGTTTACTCTCAGACAAGTTGGAATGATCTGTGAACGTTTGCTGAAAGAACGTGAAGAGAAAATCCGTGAAGAGTATGAAGAAATTTTGACCACAAAACTTGCAGGTATACTATAGTACATAATAGTGTGTTAGGATGAGTTTGAAAGCTTAAAACTTTCTCATTTTTGTGTTACGCTGTGGTTTTTTCCCCTGACCTAATCTGATTAACGAATGAGATTGCATACAGGACAGAAAAAATTATGTGTAGTCTCTTCGATAGGTTTTTTTCTTCTGTGCTGCTGTGGATAGAAACTGTGACTCCTGGGTATTGCTAATCAGTGGAAACAGTGGTTTTATTTCAGATAGAACTTTCTCTTGCTATCATGTGTGAATTGATCACTTCCTCCTCATTTTGTTTTCAGCCAGAAAGACTTTCTATTTTGCTGGCTTAAGAGCTCTTTGTGAAGGACTTTTTTCCCCTGCTTGGGAACTGACTTCCTGTTTCTGGAATTTGGCAAGATGGCAGTACCTAAAATTTCCCTTTTTCTTCCCAGGACTTACCATTACACTGCTGCCAGTGGTGTTTGATATCTGCTTAAGTGTCAGTAGTTCAGCTGCATTTTTGCCCTGTGTTGAATGGTTGTATTTCACATCATTCAGCTGATAGTTTTGGCACCTGATGCCAGCATACCTTTCCTTAAGGATCTTGTTAATGTCAGCATTGTAAATATGACCTTTCTTTAGTTGTTGAAGTCCTCTACTTCTAAGCATCTTGCTAGCATTTGAGTACCTGTATTCTGGTGCATTCAGAGGTAGTTGCCTTCACAGTATGATTCTGTGTCTAATTCAGTATTTAGTGAGATGATAGTGAATATCTGAGTGCGCTTTTTGGCAGCAAGCCTGCTTTTGCATGGCCATGGCTGCTGTGCTTCCCACCTGAAAAGGCATCAGAATTAAAGTTTGCAGATCTCTTCAGGTGTGGGAATAAAACTTCACAGGCAGGCCCCTGCAGAAAATCACCAGACTTGTGTCAGGCTTGTGGGTTGCCTGTAACTGTATTGTCTTTGCACCTGGGCCTCTGTTCACGTTTTGTGCTTGCTCATATGCTGTTGCTATGTAAGAAACTACTATAGTTCTATGTCCCTCTTCAATCTATGCCTATTTACAACTATAACTAGAGCCGTAAATACTTGTGTTGCTTTGGGCCTAATGTTCCATTCCTATGTTTTTCTTTTTAACTTGCTTCAGACTGATGAATTAGGACTCTGTAGAGCTCTTTTCTTCTAATTTATTATGTATGTTAGGAACTGGGTCATTTCTTACATTCTCTTAAATGCATTTCAGTTAGCAGTGATCATAATAACCATTTGAAGACCAGATGTATTTACATTTGTTCCAGACACTTTCTGAGTACAAACTTGTAGTTCTTTACAAGCAGGAACCCCTCTGGCAAGTTCCTTACATGTGCTCCATCTGTCAGTCCCAAAAGGAACATTTTCTTTCTTGTTTTTGGGAAGGGCAGGGGATGGTTTCTGTTCGTGGGTTGTGGTTTACAGTGAGATGAGTTAGATTTACTTGTTCTTATGATGGTGGTCACCAAAAGATACTGTTACTGCCTCTCATATATCAAGACAGTAATACATTTTCAGCATTATATGGGAATTCAGAAAGACAGAATTAGAGATCCCTTACGTAGAAGGCCAGTTATGTTTTTCTGCTGACAGAGTGATTGTGTTCTTTTCTAAACTGTACAGTAAGGTGATGCTCATTCTTACAAACTAGTGAAGTCAGTGGAAATGTAACTGGAAATTCTGTAATAAATCTCAATTGAATAGCTTCTTTCAAGTGACTTAATGGAATGTTTGGATCTCAGATGTTTTCCTCATTCCTTTCTGAATCACTGTTCTCTTCTAGGTAGTTAGCCAAACACTACCTTTTTTTTCTTCTCCTGTGTTCTTTGTGAGCAGAGTTGCCTTTCATGCAGAGTGAGTGTTCGATAAATGGAAAACTCAAATTACGGTACTGCCCTGATTTCTCCTCTTGCCTCTGTTACCTGAAACTGCTGTGTTAGCATAAACTTGGGTTTGCAAGATCCTTTGCAGATTTTAAAAGCAGAGGAGGAGTGTAGGGGGCCAAGTGAAACTTTGGCTTGAAAGGTTTTCTAGAATCTGTTTGTGAAAAACAGCTTTTTCTACACTAAAGGTCAAGTCGTAGAGTAATCCTATTTGTATTTGTGTGATTTAGCCACCTTTTGATTTAAAATAGAACATACGGGATGTCAGTGATGTAAGTATCTTTACAAGCATTCACTTAGATTTTCAAATAGTTCATTGTAGGTTGCTCTTACCTTTGGATAGGTTAGCTTTCTGAATATGAATGCCACAAGACGGGATTTTTAGTAACGGTGGATTCTTTAAATTTCCAAAGCCATAGTTTTAACAAAGATGATGTTGTAAAGCAACTGTGTATGTTGACTTAAACTTTTAAAGAAGAAAGCTTGCAAGTTGGTTTCTGGCCTTTAATACATACTTTTAGGAAAAGTTCTAGCTGCTGTTATTTTTGGAAATGGTTTCTGGGCAACAGATCCTTCAGTCTGCTCTTCGTGTTATTTTGTTGTTTGGCTAAGATCCTCACATGGCTGCTGAAAAGCCATCAGTCAGAACTGCAGTGAAACAGTGGTCCTGCTTGTGGGCAGAGGGGAACCGGCTGCCATGACCCTGGGACCCCGTCAGTCAGGGATGAATGTCCTTAGATCTTTGGGTCAGGTCCGTACTTTGGGCTGCTGCTGCACTACTTGCTGATTACTGATACCCTGTTTACTTCAAAGGTGAAGCTCATCCCTGCAAGAGGATGGGGACTTTAATGGGGCAAACCTGTGGGACTAGGAACCACTACAAATGTAACTACATTTTTGGTTGAAGATTGCCTTCTTTGACCTTGCCCTTTTCTCAGAACACCCCACATTGCTGCACATGTATTTTTCCACAAGGGAGGAAGGGGAATGGAGAGAAGCGGCATCTGGTAGATATTACTCTCCTTGTTCAATTTGCTAATTCTGAAAGGTGATATCCTGCTGATGAGTGCAGTATTAAAACTGAACAAAATATTGTGAATGTATTTGTATGTATGTGTGTATAGAAAGAATAATCTTTCTGGGAAATAATGCTTAGTTCAAAGCCAAATTAATACGTTTGATATCTGAATTTCATTTCGGATTACATAGTAGCTGTTCTCATGAAATCCACAGTCAGCTATTTGTCTCCTATTGTTGCTACTTTTTGTCATTGGAATTAATAGTCAAGTATTAAGTCACTTAGCATTTCATCCTTTTAGTTTGTTGTTTGCTTTTGGTTTTTCTGGTGGTCACCAGAAAGAATTTCTAACTCTATAGCAAGTCCCTTTCCTGTCCTTCTGTGTTCCCATTTCATTAAATTCATTTTCTTACATCTGGAAGTGATAGGAGCAGAGAGAAGTTACATTTTCAATCCTAGCACTGACTTTATTGCCATGTTTGCTTAACTACTGTGCCCCCATTACAGATCTGTGAAATGGGCACACTTGATTCCTTCACAATACAGTGACACTTAGGAGGTGTTAGGTATATTGAGGTCTTCGTGTATGTGCAGCATAATTCTGTTGGTGCATATTACTTTCTTTCCTGTTACAGAAGTTTGTAAGGGAAAGTCTTTTAATTAAGGGGACATGTGCTGCATTGTTGTTTTTGAGGATGAAAAGGAAATGGCAGCTATGAGCTGTGTAAAGTCACTTAAAGCTACTGGTAGTGGATGTGTGATTTGTATGTATAAAAAAGTAGCCTTGAATATTTTTCAGCTTGAGTTAAATGCAGTATACTCATACTTCTAATGCTTCATGCTTGCAGAACAATATGATGCATTTGTGAAGTTCACGCATGATCAGATCATGCGACGATATGGAGAACAGCCTGCCAGTTGTGAGTATCTATTTCTTCTGGTTCCTGTAGCAGCATTAGATTACGGAATGTTCAATAATTTAAATGGCCATTGTTTGTTGTTAAGCTTCAGCGAGGCCCCAAGTTAAAATACTTAAAATTGGTAATATGGAAGACCGAGGTTGAAAGGAAGATGTGAGATAAAATGCAGGTTTTGTTCAAAACATCTAGAACTGTCTCCCATAATGTGCTGTTTTTTATTTTTGAAGCAGGTTTTGATACTGTCATAGCAGGTTTGTGATAGAGCTATTAACTCTTGGTTTTTTTCTTCTCGTTCCAGATGTTTCATGAATCACACTTTCTGCATATGTGGGCTGCCCTATACACCCTGTTCTATTGTTGCAAGCTGTCCCAGTAAACACTTGCAGCAATGCCATATTTTTTCCCCCTGTGAACACAGGTTATTTCAAGCTTTTGTCAGTGGCAACCACTCTTATGCAGCAACTGGTTTTGGAGTGCTCCCTGATGTCAGTACCACTTGGATGTGGACCTTTGCTACCTGTAATAATACCAGTGGCCTCATTTGCTGTATCATTACAATTTGGCTTCTTATGTTAATAAGTTTGAAAAAGTTTAAGGATTAAAGCTGGTGTTCTAGAAGTTGCCCTTCACTGGTTGTGTAAATAAAAATGTAGAATGACACTTCTGACTGAAGTTAGTGTGGTTTTCATAACTGTGCACTACAACAAAGCTGTAATCACAGTTAAGTTAGAATGTAATCCCAGGACAATTTTAAGCAAATAGCCCACAGTACTGCCTGTGAAATAGTGAAGGAGGGCATTTCTGTATTCCATGACTTTTTTGGGGGTTAAGAATGGGTTTATATGATTTCTCATTTTTGTAGTTTTTATTTATTCTATCAGTCTTTAACAAATGTTTATTGCTGCAATTTTTCAGTGTATCATTGTTTTACTGCCCTTGTAGTACTGGAATTTAGTTGGAAGAATAAAACATTTACTTCTAATCTGTTTGTTTTTAATATGCAGGTGGATCTTTTGCTGTGTATGAATAAACTTAAATCTGAGTGTTTAAATGAAAACTTCATTTACTAGCAATAGTGGGTGGGTCAGAATTTTAGATCAGAAGGGGCTGGATGAAAACCTCAGGTAATTCTTCAGAGGCAGTGAAATCTTCCTTAGATTGGCTGTATTGCTTTCTGTTGTGGAAGCATGTTTGGTACTGAACTGACAAGGAACTGTTGATTTAACTTGCCACAGGCGACTCAACAGCTGCACTTGTCTTGCTTCAGATTTAAATGACACATCAAAGGAAATCTGCTCATAAGAGAGAGCTGGCACTTGCACCACAAGCTGGAACTAGATAGGTGTTGGAAGAGCTAAAGGTGTGTTCAGGGTTGAGGAGTTTGTTGGATGATGCATTCAGCTGTTTCCGGGCTGCTGTATCAGTGCTGGCTGCCACGGCCTGTGCTGTTCTGAGGCTTGCTGTGAATTATGGAGAAGTTACTACATGGCAAGTCCAGATCTGTGTGCTGTGGGGTAGAAGTGTTGCTTACCGAATGACTTGGGTCACCTGCTTTGGGGACTTTAAAGCAGTTTCAAAGTAATCGTTTGATTATAAACTGTTGTCTTCTCTAATTTACTGTCAGCTTCTGGTTAAGTGGAAGTCTGTTGTGTAATAGATCTTTGTACCATTTCAAATTAATGGAAGTGTTTCAGTTGAAATGTAATTGAAACTTCAGTTGGTAGATACAGGCATTAATTGGCTCATGCTGATGCTTATGATACCAGAGAAGCCATGTTGATGAGCTGTAGTTCTTAGTGAGTTTTTATTGACTTAGTAGTGAGATTACAGATTCAGAATTAGGCACATCACCACCAATCATATCATTGTTTTCTGCTCACTTTCCTGAAACCTGTCTTAGCTGAATATTTGGATTCTTTTTATTGTATTTTCAGAACCTCAGAGATGGGAAAGCTCTGCTAGACTCCCCTCTTGGGTCTCATGTTACAGAAGATAAAACCAAAACTATTGGGGACTGTGATTTCTGTTGTCTGCCTCAGGGTTCTCAGTCCCTCTCCTTCCTGCTGCTCATTTTTTGACCTCCTTTTATTGTTAATTTGCCTTGGGTAGGAAAACCACTCCTTATAGGTGGACCACTACCCAAATTCCAGCATCCTGATACATCATCTGTGTTCTTACTATTTCCTTTGGGATGTTAGGAGTTACTATAAATAAGAAGTGATGTCATGTTAGCTCCCAGCCACTCCTGTGCTGCTCCAAATTAATGCATAATAAGCAGTCTTCTGGCAGATTAAATGTAATGCCACCATGGGTGCTTATGCATCACAGCTGTGGTATGCTTAATTTGTGCCTGTTTTGAAAACAAGGATTCATTCTTTGAAAATTTTTAATGTTTTAACCTGCTGCTTGTTCTGTCTTTAGACTGACTTTGAACTGGCACCTTTTCCTAATCTCGGTGCCAATACCTTATGTCATGAATTTCACATGAATGGCTTGTTCTAACAGGTGACTTAATCTTTAGTGGGAAAATGGTTGGCTGCTTGATTGCTGTTGAAAAAATTAGGAAAATTGGGGTGCTGTGAAGAGCAGGCTGGTACTTAAAAACAAATCTGCTTTGGAGGGCCTTGTCAAAGGCTTTCAAGTAGAAATGGGTAAGATTGAGTAACTGCTCGATTCTTGCTGCTACATTTTGTGGTGGACACATTGAGAATGTTGTTGCAATCTGTATGTAACTGCAGTCTATCCAAAAGCCAGGCAAGCTGAGGGCAGTTAATTGCAAATTCAGAGAGTGAAACCAAAGATCTTGGTTAACCTGTTTTAAGATAGTGATGTGTAAATTCTTTTCAAGCAGATCTCAGTTACTGTGTACTTAAAAAGCAGCATGTACATCTTGACTGTGTGTTGTTTTTTGTGTCTAGATGTGAAAGCATATAACCATTAAGATTATTCAGCACTTTTCAAGGGGGAAAAGGAAGGAGATTCAAGCAATCTTGTGTGCTGATGCTTGAGATCTGCCTGCGTACTCTTAACAGCAAGACCGTTAGCAGATTCTGGTTAGAAACTGTGTTTTGTGAAAGCTCTCTCTGTTCCTGAGTTGGGAATTGGGAATGATTTAGCTCTGTGATTCCACAGTGGGGATGAAAAAACCGAGGCTGGTAAAGTATTGAAGAGTTTATGCTCTTGTTGTGAACCAGTGCTTGTGACCTTTGCCTTGGAAGCCATTCTCGGAGATGAAAAATGTGAGGATGAGAGTTTGGCTTTTACAGGCACCTGGATTATTCTTGGTATACCAAGATAAAGTTTGTGTTTGAAACCAGTAGTGCAGCAGTGTAAAGAGGTGACAGAGAACAGCATCTGTAACAGTAGAGAAAAATGGTAAACTGTTCAAACAAGTTACCTTATTTCAGGTCTGATTTTTGGCAGTAGTTTTGTTGAAAGATGGTAGCTGTTGAAGAATACAAAACAGTAACCAGTTCAGAGGTGTGAGACTTCATGTTTGTTAGTTTCGGAGCTAGTACTATGATAGAAACATGGGCTTTTTTTTCCTCCCAGTTGCTTTCAGTGAACATTGCAGACAGAGGTTTCCTGGAGTATCTGCAGAACATGTTATTACTATGCAGACAGTTGTTGAAACCAACATTTTAAAATTACGTAATATTTGCAGTTGAAATCTCTCCTGTGCGTATTTCAGCTAAGGTATGTGAGGGCAAGCTTGGAATATTTACAACAAAAGGTAGTAAAATAAATTATATGAGAGGAGCTAAATGTAAAATTCATACTATATATAGCCAGATTATCTGCAAAGAGGAAGCCAGGTGTTACTAGACCCCTAGCACAAGAATGTTGTTGAAGGAAGGAAAAGCACAAGGTCCTTTTTCATAGCTGTAGTCTCTGCTGTTGCTGGTGTTGGTTCAGAATTTAGCGATGTAGCTCTTTCCAAGCACCTAGTACTCCCAACTGCGAAGTCCAGCCTCTGAAAAAAATGCAAACTAAATGAAATTTCTGACAAATTTAGTTTGTGTTTTTAGCTGTCCAACCTTCCTGCCCTCCTTGCTGAAGAAAATGAAATTACACAGTACTTCCTACATAATTCTAGTCAAGGATTTCCCCTTCATACATCTTACAGTCTGAAGTGCCAAGTACTGAATTAAAAATTTGATCCTGGGAAACTGTATATAGCATAGCAAATGTGACTTTAAGCTTCAAAATTTATGTTACTAAAGGGAAGAAACAGCCATTATTAATTTTTCTGGTTTTTAATGTCATGTTGCCTGCACTTTTGGGGGATTAAAAGCCACGTGCTGTTGAGGCTCGCTTCTCTTTATTTCCAAGTATTTTCCCCTTCAAAGATGTGAGAGTTAGATGGTGTGGGTCTGTTGTGCCTTGGGTGATGTGAGGGGAGGTGAGGCTGCAGCCAGGTGGCAGAGGACAGCTGTGCAGAGCGCTTGGCTCTGTGTCCTCTTGCAGATCAGCCAGACAGGTGCCTGTTTTGTTGCTGCCTTTCATCAAGGTTTTGCAAGATAAATAGGTGAGTCTCAGGACAGGACAGAGGAGGGCTGGCTATTCAGCATTCCCCCCCTAACTGAAATTTCTCAATTTCCTCTCTGCTGCTTGAAAGCCTTACTTACAAAGGGCACTGTGATACAGGTCCCCTAGCTTGGTCTCTGGAGTGAAGGACAGTGGAGTTTGTTCACCGCTGTGTCTTGGTGGAGAAGAGGAACTTGCGCAGTTGCTCCACTGAGATCCTAAAAATTCTTGCTCTGAGTTCTCGTCGTTACATTTCCCAAGTTGTATGTTCAAGTGGTATAAAGGCTCATGAACTACTCATTTGCCTTGCAATATTCACAACTGCGCTCTCCTTTAAGTGCAGCAGGAAGTGTTACTGTGTCTCTGCAGTTAGAGCAATTGGAAAATGCATGACTCCTGCCCTCTCCAAGGGTATTTAAAACAAGCCTAACCTATCTTGTGTGCATTCCTCAGTAAACAGCCTGGTAAGTTATAGGCTCTTGTAATAGGAATTCCACACTCCTGGTACAGATCTGGCTTATGCAAGTGATTCAGTCTTCAGCGCTCCAGGCTATTGTTTTCAGTTGTTTTGAGTAGGCTGAAGTGCCAGTGCAGCTAAGTGGGAGCATTTGGATTCTAGTGACAGCTGAACACATGCACTAAGAGCAGCACTTACATGCCTCAAAAGTGAAGTCTGTAATCCTCTCAGTCAACTGAGGAAGTCTGGAGTTTTTTGGCAGTAAATACAGTCTTTTACAATAAACTAAGTAATCACCATTCAACTCCTAAGCAGGCTGGGAGGGACGAAGTCTAAATCCGTTTCTCTTAACTGCAGCCCTTTCCTAGGTGCTAAGACTGACCTGAAGTCTCCACTCATACTGCTGAAATGCATGTGTCATGGCCCTCAGGACAGGGCAGCCATACATGCTGTTCTGGAGGGAAACAGCTTTTTCCCCTTTGGTTTCTAAGGCTTTTTCCGTGATTGGAAAACATGGGACACTGACATCAGCATAAATACTTTTGCTCCCTAAACCCAGGTCTGAGGGAAGTTGAAGCTTAATGCAGTAAGATCTGCAGTGTGGCTTTTGAGTGCCAAAGAAAAAAGACTGGGCTGGTTAGGACATACCTATGTTACTCTGATACCTGGAATCAGGTGTTGGTTTTTCTTACCAACCTCAGCTTCCCTGGGGACTAGAACCCCAGCAGTGACCATCGTTTTCCAGTACTTTGGCACAGCACTTTATTTATGGCTTTTGTTACAGTGTCAGGCACTGATGTGTGACTGACTCTAGGTGGAGAATAGCAGCCTTCAGGTCTATCCTGACCAAATCAGCAGCAGCTGTGAGCTGTTCCAGTCCAGTTCCCACAAAGAGGATAGTACTGGTGACCTGTATGCGGGTGTAAGCACTGCGCTGTGCTGGCAGAAGCTGGGAGCACCCCGGGCTCACTTACTGCACCAGGCCAAAGGGCTGAGAAGGTTCTTGGACTAAAGATCTGTCAGATGAGCAGTGCTTTAATGCTCTCAGCCAGTAGCTGTTATTTTTCACACAGCTGTTTCCTTTGCTGGTGTATAGTACAAATCCTCAGCAAAAAGAAAAGTTACTGTGTGTACTTTAGGTGTGGATTTTACTACCTTCCTCCAGTGTGAGTGCATGCCATGTTTGCATTTAGTTTGTGCTGACACAAATTTCTCTGACAGCAAGAGTCAGCAAGTACTAATCAACTTCACTAGAAAAATACAAGGATTTAAACAGTTTGCTTTTGCTATTCTCAAAGAGCAAAGATTTGTATCTTGAAAATTATCCTGTCCCTTTCTCCTCCTCATGAAGGAGTTTTCAGAGTTACAACCAGTTTGGGTTTGAAAAATATGCAGCAGAGGCTGAACATGGAAGCTTATTGTCTTTTTTAGCATACTGGTTTTATTTATTTTTAAATCTGTAGTTCAAGGATGTGGAAGGCATTTTATAATGATGACTCAAACCCTATCAGCTTATGAGCAAGTTAATAATACTGTTTCATCACTTCTGTAGGTTACACAGCCCATGTTGTCCTTTTGGCTTGCTAGCCTGAATTATATCAGTACAGTGTTAAATATCACACATCAAAGATGACCAAAACTGGCACAACAGTACAGTATTTGGAACATGAGCATTAATAGAGCAGTACATTACACAGGGAGGATGCGTATTAAAAAACAACACTGCTATTCAAGCCTATCCAGGCACTCGGAATGTATTTCACAACATTCAGTCATCGTTGACTTTGACTCAGTGTGCAAAGTTAGCCAGGACTAGTTTAGTGGGAACACAGCCACTGCACAATGTTAGAAAGAACAGGTTTATTAGGGCCCGAGTGGCACATTAACAGCCTCCCCATGTCAACCTTGCCACGTGGTCAGTTTTCTGCTTGCTAGGCTTGATGAAACCCAAGAGTATCAGTTCAGAAACAGCTCGAATAAAACGAGCACTGAACATTGCAGTAAAGGAAATTGAGTACACTTTTTATTGTGCATACCGATGGAGACACCATTCTCTCTAGGAGAGGAAGCTTTCTAAGTCATGGTAAGCACAGATTACACAAAATGTCCTATTGCACATTGAAATTGTTGGAAATAAGGGTAGAACGTGATTTGCCTACAGAAGCACAAACCTTCAGTCAAATCCATATTTCTTTTGCTACACACAATGTGGCAATGAAGGATGAGTTCCATTCCCCACTGCCAAGAGATGCTTAAAGCCTACAAAGACATTAATTTTGTAGTCTCTCAGAAGAAGAAAGAATTTATACTGTCATGCCCCTCAGCAAAAAAATGTAAAGATAATTTTTTTTGAGCTTTCATAAAACATCACCACCACCTTTTATTATTCACTATACCTTTCTTGCTGCCTTCCTGACACAGAGCTATATATGCTCAAGTTAAACAGAAAATTTAGTTTTGTCTTAATTACCGGTGCAGCTTGTAAAAAAGGAAAGGCCTTATACTAAAGGAAAGCTAGGTGTAATATTAGAGCATATAAATACTCTTCCTGTAGTTAAAGCCTCCTTTTGTACCACCATTCATCTCTTTGTGGCAGCACTGCTGCTGTAGCCATGAGTTTTGGTTTCAATGCTCATCCTTTAAGTATTTTGCAAACCTCTGCTAAGAATTGGGACAAAGTGAGAAGCAGAATGGATGTTTTGTGGGAACTAAAATTCTCAACTCTTTAAGGTACTAGAACTCATGGCGTCTACAGAGATACTACTTTTGTAAGCATTTCCTCTACTAATGCATCCATCTTCCTCATAATAAACTGCCTCTACTTCTCCATCTGCTCTCTAGGTCACAGCTATCCTCTCATCTGTTCCCCAGTAATGCTGTCCCCATAATACAGCAGCTGTACCAACTCTCAGATGATTTAACCAAGTAGAGTAATTTCAGCTTGTTTTACAGACTGCTGGTTCCATTTCAGACCCAAACAGCTCCTGTGGCTAAAAGCTGCTCTGTCACCTCACCAGCCCCAGCCCAACTATTTTAGCTGATCTACTTCTGTGACATTTTCAGTACATTAGAGCTGTTTAAACTAGTCATCTTACTTTTCTGGAATTAGGTATCAGTGCACGTGAAGTTGTACTTTAAAAATCCTGGTTCATTAATCCTATAAGCATTTGAATGTCAAACTTAAGAGGAATGAGAAAGGATACTGGATAATATGATCCACCTGGTCTGAGGAAGCTGCATCTGCATTTGGTCCCTCAACTGCCATCACCACAGTTGAGAAAGCCTAGAAAGGGAAAAGCAGCACAGATTTAACATGTTTCATAGACGCACAGAGCTGCATATAAAATAATGAGCTCTGAGCTGATGACTATCACTTGGGAGGAATGAGATCTTGTAATGATCTGGACATCCATGAGAATGTCAGTTCAGCAGCAATCAAAAGAGCAAGCAAGGTCACATATTACCATGGCAGTAATCCAGAATGAAAGACATCACTATGACTTGTGCGCCTGCATTTTAAATCCTGATACATTTCTGATCCCTGACCCATTCACAGAAAAAATACGAAACCGCAAAACATTCTGAAAGTGAGACTGCTTAAATATTCCATAAAAAATGAATGAGGTAAGTTGGCTTTCAAGAAATTCATAACATTGAGGGACAGCAAGAGGTGGGGTAGGAATCTTCTGTCCACTTTCATTTCCAATACAGAAGGCAGCAGCAAACAAAATGCAGCAAGTTAAAGGAGCATCCTCTGCACTGCATGTAGTAAAGCTACAGAATTTCTTGCCAGAGGATGCTATGGTTGCTTAGAGTTATATTGGTAATGTAATCCAGGTAGGCTTACAAAATACAGAGGAACCATTCCAGTTTAGGAAACTGTAGAACTGAAACATGATTGTTAAGTAGGGAGTATTTGGAGACTGCATCATATTAATACAAGTTCTGCTTTTGCTCATGGTATGAAACAGGGTATCAGGCTAGAAGGACCTTTGCTTTTCCCTAGCACGAGCATTCTCTCCAAAAGCCCCACACTTGCCAAGCAGCAGCACTTGCTTGTTTCCATACGAGTGTCACAGAATACCTAAAAACAAGGGGGGTGGGGAGTAACTTTGTGAAGCATAGAATTTGATCTGTGCCAAGCATAAAATAGAAGCAGATGCAAAAGATTTTCATCACAGAGTAATAATGCTGGAAAGAAATGATTCACAGTAGTCAGAGGAAGACTCTGGGATGATGTTGGCGTTACTGTGCATTCTCGCACAGGAAGGACTGAGGTATGCAGTGATTTAAGCTTTCAAAAGGGGCACTAAAGAAAAGCAGACACGCAGCAAAAAGATAAAATCGGAATACTGAAAGCAGGTAAAGGCACTGTTTGCATTGTCACATACCTCTAACCAATCAACGAGATTAATCAATCTGCCGCACTCCAAATGAAGCTTATATGCTATGCATATGTCAGGGGCTTTATTAGAAATGCTTCCTCCATCACTTTTCAAAGCTTGATTCTGATGAAAAAAAAAAAAAAAGGCAGTAAACATAGATGGGTTCTTAATCTTCCAACAGTTTTAAGGGCTAGATAAAACATTATCTCAGGAAGTCATATGGTAGGTATTTTAACCAAATGTTTACTGTTTGGGTGTAATGGCAAGTTGATGGTACAAAGAAAAAAAAATAGGAAAGTAAGAAAACATACCATTACAAAACTCCAACAAAAAACCCACCCAGCTACTTCACGCCTGATGTTCCTTCTACAACTTTATGTACTTATGCAGTCTCTAATGAGTAATTATCTGATTAGGCTTTCCACCAATTCTTTTTGCTAGTTCTATTTACGTATCAGAGAGAAATTCTCTGGATTCAAGAAAAGAAACTAGTCCTGATTTGCCTCAGACTGCACTCTGTAGAAAAGTGTCCAGTCCCCTGCCACCTCCATGAGAGGAAAGAGGAAGTCAGTATAGCTCTATCAGATGTACTAAAAAGCAAAATTGCTTCTCTCATCTCAGAGTTTTATCTTTGAAATGTAACAATCATTCCTCTCTGACTTGACACTCAGCACCTATAAAGGCAAAAGTCTGATTTCTCAAACTATTCTATGTCAGCAAATTCAGTTCATCAGCACTGAACCAGTTACTTGAGAAGTAAAAAAGCCACTTGAGCCAGAAGCAAAAGTCTCTGTAGAGCTGCAGAAATTTACAACATTTCATATCAGTTCATGATTTTTTTCCCAGTTTTCAGTTTTCTGCACTCTAAGAAGCCAGGTCTCTTAACATGAAAACAGCCACTGATTGACCATTTCCGTTCACAGGAATTTTTGCTAAAAATGCTTTTATATGCTAGTAAAATACACAAGTTACTTTTGGAAAGCCTATAAAGTCCTAGCAAGATTACCTTCATAAATAAATGCTTTTAAAGATAGGAAAGAAGGTTGGGCAAATGATATAATTTTGCTCAAGAATCTCTAGCTTACCTTTCATGGACCTTAATCCCTGCAATTTGTGAGACTCAGATTCAGTTTGGACTGCAGCTTTTTGGACTTATGAGACATTTCACGATTTCCAGAAAGCCTAACAATTTTCAAGCTTGTTTATTCTGTACATGGAACACACAAGCTGCAGACATTAGGTTAATGTCTGTCGGTTCAGTCCAGATGGTGTCCAGAAATGGCTAAACCCTCAAAATGTTACAATCCAGACATTAACTTACCAGACTATAATTCAGGAGCATACCATAATAGTTTCAAATACTACTGTGTTACTGACCAGCACAGGTGAAGTTACACCTTCTGGCTGATCTAGTGGCTCACCACTGCCCAGAGGGATAACCCTACGCCCTTCTCTTTTCCCTTCTGCTACTTCGTCTAACTGTGGCTTCCTACCACTCACCCATGCGCCAACTCTGGCATTGCTGGACACTTTGCATTGATTTTCTAATTGTAAGGCCAGAACAGTTACCACAACCAAGAGGGGATGCAACTTCTAGAGCAACTGCACTCTCCTGGAACAGGTTCATCTCTAGAAATGAACAGCTGGACCGCACACAAGCGCCGAGAATGATCCAAGAAAGATATTACTGATTGGCACTGCAGGGTCTCTGCCAGCATCTGAAGGAATTCAGTCTCATTTGTGATAACTAGGCCACCAAGTCTTTACAGCAGAGTGGGAGGGAGCTGCAGCTGTGTGCAGGGAAACCTCAGCTTCCTGAGGCAGCAGCACACGCACTGTCTGCAAGAGGAAATAACCAGACTGACAAGCAGGATGCTGCCCTAGAACGAGCAGCCAGTTGTGAAACCACCTGTACAGCAGAGAGGTGCTGTTTCAGAAAGGGAGGAGTACGGGAGTGAGAACTACCCAGCACGCTGTTGATGAGGGGTTTCTCTTGCTTGACCCTGCCCCCAGAGGCCAGACTCATACCTTGCTCTAGAATCAATGTTGCTATCTTTCCCAAGGACCAAATGCTAGTATCCCCCTTCCCTGATACAGGAGCTTAATTGCAACTCAAGGGGTTTTGTTTCTGAGCAATCAAACTATCTTCACGGGTAACAGGGCTCATTCCCTGCGATCAATGTGAAAAACCACACTTCTTAATTAAGGTCAAGAACAAAACTTGCATGCATCTAAACCCTAGGAAGATCCAAGTTCAGATTTCCTTGTGCTGACACAATACTAAGCAGTGCCTTGCTGGTATTCAAAGTTACAACTTGTTGAATTTTCAAGGGATCAGTGAAAACAGAATTACACTTTTTTTTGTGGATCCCCCCGCCCCGAATGTATAATCCTTGGTTCATGTTTTGCTAAATAAATAACAGGACTGCATTCCTGTAAGAAATGCATCATGTATCATTTGCTGCAACTCCACTGAAGCAGATCCTGTTCTAGCCTTCTGGAAGGAACAGCTCTAGAGAACTTTGCTCTGGTCATGGCCCAGGAAAGTACAAGCCATGCAGAAGTCATGGATACAATCAAGAAAAAAATATCTCTTTGACTCACACTGATTAAAATGCTAAGCAAGGTACCCAGCCAGCACTGACTTAAGAAACTACTCCTGTTAGAAACTACGCCAAACCTTCACAATCTATTTAGAAAACATCTGAAATATGTTAAAGTATGTCAAAGAACAAAGTACACAATGACAGAAGGCTCTAAATCCTGTCAACTCATCAAAGAGAATACTTATTAAACACATCAGTAGGTAGATTTTGCTAGCTCTATATTTTTACAGGTTTTCTAAAAACATAAATTACTGATGTTCATATTAGGTCTCTTTAATGGTAGCCCACTTGCTAACTACTGTTTTTACAAATAAGCTCTTTAAGTGGTTTTAGAAATAACTCCTGCACACAGCAAAACTGACAACCCTCATTCAAATAGAGGCACAGTGCCAACAAACCCAATACAACTGGGATATAGATTTCAAAGACTGATCATTATCAAGCATGATTCCTGATAAGTGCTGGTTTTGACTCAAGTAACATATAATCACTCAGACACAGCTACAACCAATGTTTTCTTCAAAACTGTAATCACATTTTTAAGGGAAACGTTAGTGCATGAGTGTAACTCCAAGTAGCATCTATAATCAAGGACAAAACAAAGAAATATACGTTCACATGTTCTTTCTTCTGGTCATGCTATGAATTTGATTTATGAAAGAAGTGGAAAAGGGGCTGGGTTAACGAACAGAATCAATGACAATCCTTTTCTTGGACTTGGAAAAGACAGGATGTCAATACACTATAGATAATAAAATAAATGTAAAAAGAAAACCAAACGTTTTTACGTTTTAAATACAGCAAAACGTAATTACGTTTTAAATACAGCAAAAATATGCTGTATTTAAGCTATTGTTAATGTCATCACTCTACCTGAACAGAGCCTTCACTTTACAGCATGCCTACACAGTGAGGATTAGGCACCAGCCCTGTAAAGAAAGTCTCTGGAAAGAGCCACAGAAACTGTGGTTTTCCCCATGGACAGTCATCCCATTTGTAACGGAGGACAAAATTACTTTTCTGCTACATCTACAGGAGAAAGTAAAGATCGTGACTAAAACAGGCTCTCAAAAACGGATTCCCCATCTAGAACTCTTTTCCGTAATTAGCCTCTTTATTTCAGTCAGACAGCTTCCCTAGCTCTTGCAAAGTCCCCAGCTGCTTATCAATGCTTAACTTGTTGGTTCTCTGCAAAACAGCTGTAAGTGTGCCAAGCTTCATGAAACAGCAAAACTAAGCCTTACACATCATCCTTATGTGTAGCCTCCAGAAACTACTACAGCACCACAAACAACTTGCTTGTTTCTTACCTTCAGGTAGCGGTATGGGTTATTTAAAGCTGTATGAAGTGCAGTCCTTGGGGCAGCATTCAAGTGCCCACGGAGAACACTGGCTGTGTTGAAATACACTATCTCATGCAGAGTCTTGTGGTCTGCAGGAACAAGGTAATTTCTGAAAAAACAACATGAGGTATGGGGAAAGGAGGGGAGATACAAGCTTTACCTTAAGGGAAACAACAGAAATCTACTGCAGTCAAAGACTGCAAGAAGGTATGCTTCCCAACCAGTACTGACAAATCTCTGAAAAACCCAACATCAACAGTGCTGAAACCAACATTTAAAACAGAGAAGTCAGTTATTATCATCTTGACATCCAATAGATTTAATGTAGATTTAGCTGGGCCAAGACAAATTCAAAAATAACGGCAGCAGCTGAATGCTAACACCAATCACGTACTCCACAGATCTTGCTTATCCACCTCAAGGCCTGGTGATGGGTCTCTGCTCATATTTGTCTTCATATTTGAAGCTTTTTTTCTTGGCACAGTCATATTTTTGTTAACTTCTCTGCCTCCTCCTACCTCCAAGGCTCTATAACTAACAAGTACCTTCATCTCTTCCCCACTCCAAGCCTTTCACATTTTCTGCTACAGAGCTGCCTCCAAAATCCTATCTGCTATGCCTTGCTCACCGAAACACTTAACAAAATGCATACGATATCACGCTTGACATCTATACAGTTTCATAAGTAGAACAGATCAGCAAAGATTAGGGTAAAAACTCTTGAATTTATTTTGTCACATATACCCAGTCTTCCCTCAACTTTTCCTGTAGCCAAAGTAAGTTGGTCAATTCATGTGCCAATTACTTCTACTAATCTATGGAAAAGAGATTTTTTTTAAAAAAATTATTATCTTTAGAGCCCTCATCAAAGAGGGAATAGGAAGGAAAAATAAGTGTACTTCATACCACAGGGACCAAGACACAATTTCAACAAGATTAACACGTTAGCAAAATTTCTGTTGCAACTTATGGTGTAAACTAATGCAGGAATATAAAACAGAAAAGCTCACCTTACAAGACTGTCTATATAGTCAACAACTTCAAAACGAAGCATTTCAAACTTTGTCAGTTTCTTAGACCGCCTCGATTCCTTCAACTCCAACAAAGTCTTTAAAAAAAAGTGGTGCATAAAACTACATGGGAGGTAGTTACTCTCTGGAGAACACAATCTATATGTTTAACATGTATAATTAATTTTTGCTGGCATGTCTTCACTGATGTTTGAAAGTCCGACTGTGCAGTTATTTTTATTTAGACCAGTGTATTCAGCTCTCAAAGTGGTAGGAGTTTGGGAAATTCCAAGAAATGTGTGTTAGGCAGAACATGTAATTTACAAGTTAAATAAGAAGAAAACCTCTAATTTGCATTTAAAAATATTAGTTTATGACAGATATTTTCTATGTGTCAGGTGGGCCTGACATACATAGTTGGTACTTATTCATTCACGTTTAAGAAAAGTTACTTATACACAACCTTTACTCAGAGCTCCAGCAAGCTGGGAAGAACTAACCATGGACAATTACATCTTAAAAGATTCAGTTCAGGAACTAGTCAGTAAAGCCTACACAGGCCTAACCTTCTGAAGATGATAAAGGTCCGTCTTCTTCTGAAGCTCCTTTTGTGACGATACGGACACATCTTGTTCTTGGAAAGCTTCTGCTACTAGAACAAAACTAATGTTTGATATGTGGGGTAAACTCTTGACTACCTATATAAACCCCCTAACCCAAGCAACCTGAGAAGTGTTCAGTTACTTATTCACATACATGCAAACACTGGCAGCTTTTGAGGCTTGCACCTTGTAAAAGATTGTTAACAAAGGTGTCTGCGGTGCAGCTTAACCAACAGTAATTAAGTAAACAAAACAATTCAGCCCTGAGCAAAGATCCAGCACAAGCCTTGCAGATCACCTGAATTCTGCTTATGTCATCCTAGGTCATCCTCTCAACATCTGTAAATTGGACAGATTAGTAATAGATAATACTCATGCTTCAAGAGTGTTCAGAAAGTTACACATTGTCTCTTTTTTTCTTCTCAGATACAAAAAAACACTAAGAAAGAAATTAATACTGCCTACTTAACCCAGAACTGCAACCACAGCAGCAAACCAAAAGCACGGTAAGGTATTTCATTGTCCAGTTTTATTCTCATCTTAATTTACCACAATTTTTTTTTTCCATAGCCATTTACTTTGTTATCAATTGCACCAGTAATTAGGAATTTTTAGGTAAAAACAAAGAAGCAAAAACTCCCAAAGCACAATCGGTGCCAGGGTAAGTGATAATCAAAATCAAAACAAAAGGTAACTAGACTTCTTGCCTTACTTACGAAGATGGTAATAAGATGGAGATTCCACCTACAGATCACAGGTAAAGCGCCAATCAGCAGTAACAATCATGATATAGAAAAGCTTTTTGGTGACCTACATAGAATGAGTTGGTATTTTCCAGTGCCCTGTAGACATCTGTATTTTTGTTGAAGACTTCAAAACAGAGAACTTCCTTTCTCCACTATTACGCTGATGTATTTTGAGATATTTTTTATTAAACCCTTCAGCTCAAAATAGACTGAACATAAGGATATTTTTTTCTTCAAGTTTAATGGTTTTATTTTTTTCTAGTTCATTAGACATTTGGGAAGATGGACTTTTTTGTTGTTAAGGGAAAAAAAAAAAAAAGTAAAAAATGTTGGACTATCCTTTCACTCTAAGGGCTCTGTGGGAGATGCAGGTACATCACATTTTTGGCAGACTTCTGAAAACTCCTGCTAAAGATAAACACAATCACAGAAACTTATAGGAAGAAATCACCTAACTCAGCAACCTATTCATGTAAAATTTATCTTAACTTTCCCTTCTCACTTTTTCATTATAGCTTAAATTCACTTTGAAAACAAACTAAGATCATTCATGGGATTCATTAGACCTTCTCTGCTTTAAAAATATCTTCAAATCATAAGTGAAAATAAATAATGCTTTTTTTGTTTTGTAGTTCTGCATATTCCGGAATGCACAGAGGAGTTGTTTTTTATTTCTTCCCTTCAGGTAAAAACCCAACTGCTTAAAAGCCTTTTGCTTCAGGTTTTTTTTTCCAAACTAGATGAACCTTCAGGTTTTCCACTGTAGTTCAGATTCTTCAGTGCTGCTATCTTCAGTGACATTCACAGCTTTTTCAAAGTGATCACCTATTCCTATTCCAGAATAAAGAATACTGAGAGTTTCTGTTAACCTGGCTCTGAAAGACGGAAGGCTGCTACTCATTTGCCTTACTAAACTTTCAAATAGGTCTTCTACCATGAACAATCAAATATATGGGCTTGACAAGTTAGAGCATGTCAGCAGAGCCCTGACAACTGGTGCGTGGTCTCCTAGTTCTTACACGAATTTAACTGAATGTGCAGGTTAACTGCACTTTATACACATTTGGATTAAATACCATGTCATAAGGAAGTCTGCTCCTATTTTTATTTCAGTATCTGCTTTTATGTGTTACATGTTTTTAATGATTGCAACATCTGGTAAACTGCTCAAAATATATGTATGACAGATCTAGTAAGTAATGTTTGCTGCTCTGTCCAATTTCTTATCTTACATCACTCTTCCGTACTATAAAAAGCATGAACCACATACCAATAAAGAATATAAACATTTCCTAATTCTGTCCATGTATTTAAAAAAAACAATCCTGAAAAGTCTGATGGTTTGATACAATGACAGGATATCACCAGGGAAAATTATACCCATTGTTCAGATTATAGAACAGCTTTCATATAATCTGCAACGGAATGTATGATGGTACACACCCACCTTCTAGTTTCTGAAACTGGGTCAGGAACGCCTTCAACTTCTCCACTGTCTTATCAAACTCCTTTCCAGAAGATGACACAAAAATTTCCACACATTGTTGAAGCATGGTTACCAAATCAGACTTATTCAACATCCTAAAAGACAATTGTTGGCTGAAGTTGAAACGCAGAATGATGAAACAGCTTTCAACGTTCTTAGTTGAAAAAAGTTGAAAACTAATTTTAAAAACTTCTTTTAAAAGCGAAAACCTCCAAGATTTCAAGCATTCAATCTTGCAGTAAAGTCAAATTTTTTCCTTGCTGTCATTAACAGAAAGAAAGAAATTAACTTGGATATATGTCCTTCACATTTACCTGCAGAACTGATAATGAAAGCTTTTCTGATATTCTACCCAAACACACCTGCTGGATACAGAGTTATAATTTTTGAAACTGTGAGTCATTTAAAAAAAAAAGCCAAAAAAATGATGGTAGTGTTCATAACTCATTCCCAAGAATGGTAAATGAAATGGTAAAAAAAAAATAATAATAAAAAAAAATCACATTAGTATGTATTCACACACCCACAAAATCTATTACTTTCTATGATTCAGAATGATTTTCAAACAAAATCTGAATTGCTGGTTTTTGTATTTAATTGCTATAAACCTAACCACCACTAGAATCCCAGAAAAATTTAGGTTGGAAGGGACCTCTCGAGATCATCTAGCCCAACAGCCTAGTATTTACTTACTTTTAATTACATATTAGGGAATTTTATAAATGCCACCAAGCATCGCTCAGAATCTTTATTATAAAGATAGCAAAGCAAGTCCTTGCAAATATCCATAAATGAAATCCAGAATTACAGTCAATGCATCAAGCCAGTATCATTACACATGCATGTAACTTTTTCGATGCAGTGCGAGAGGTTCCCATTGCTAAACACTCTGGTTCTGAACAATCACACGTTTGCAATAACCATGTTACTAGAAGCCCTGCCCAGCCTATTCTTGGGGTTTTGCTTCTCTTCTACAAAAAAAAGGTGCAAATACAAAAATACAAAGCAAAGGTGCTAATAGTTTAAGGATTTTAGAAGACACAAAAAACACAGCTACACAAAAAAGGGAACATGAGAAAAGAATGAAATGATAGCGATCACTGTGTCAGGCAGCAGGTCTCCCTATCAGTACCTAAACACTGACTAAGAGATTCAAGGAGGAATTTAGAAGAGGCTGGGGAAGCTTTATGGATGTCTGGAGGGGCAACTGCAGTTTGAGCTCTAGTTTCTAACTGGCAGGTGACACTAAATCACAGAATTATAGAATCATTTAGGTTGGAAAAGACCTTTAAGACCGTAAAGTCCAATGCTTGTTAAGGCTAGAATTTAAAACTTCAGTTTATCTGATTCAGGGTTATTATAGATTTTTGCAAGTCAGGTGTTGCCTTGAGATACACTTATTTTGTACAGAAAAGCGTCAGGAGTTAACAACAGAAAGGGTGATCTAGACCACACAGAAAGCTAGAAAACATTTTGAAACTGTCTTGTAGAATATAATGGGTAAACAAGATAGCCTCTTTCCAGGCCAGACAAAACACTGCAATAATTAAACACCTAAGATGGAGAGAGGATGACCAGGTCTGGAGATCTATGAATGTGAAAGAACAAAGTAAGTTCTAGAAAAATGTATTTAGGACAACAATGGGATTACAGGCTCCAAAGAACAGAAAAGAGGATGGTTATCACATGTCAGGAAACAGTAAAGGATCCTTTTCAACCTTTTGGTCTTCAGATTACTGCAAAGTATGCCAGGTATCAGAAAGTGGGGTTAAGATTTTAATTTGGTTAGGAGACAGGTTTACAGCAGAAAGAAAGCTCTCAGATAATCCAAAGACAGTAAATAAATCTGTCTCTGATTATTCAGAGACAAGTTATAAAAGAGAAGAAAGGAAGCTATGATGAAGTCCATAAAAACTCCTTCTGAATGCTCTTCAGAATCCTTCTGAAAGTGGGGAATCATCTGAGGAAGTAGTAACAGTCATCGGTCACCAACAAAATGACAAGTCACGGAAGGGCAGGACTGACAAGCAGCATGTGACAAATGGCATCAGTGATCAGCAGACAAAGACAGAGATTTGCCCCCTAAAAGCCTGACCAGATATCCCAGTCAGTTAGCTCCCCATAACCAATCAAGTAAGACACTCTCCAACATCTCTTAATCTTATCTCTCTTCTGATTGAATTAGTCCAATATGAACTAAAGCTCACACACTCTCCCTGTCTCCCCATGGTATTTTTTTGGACTTTAGACAACTAGATTAAAGTAGAATAACTATTAAGGAACAGTGAGTAACTTCCACACCTGAGCAAAGGGGAAAAAAAAGAAGATTGTGAGTAGAAGGGGAAAGATCACATTTTATCATTTTCTTCTAAAAGACAGCAGCAAGATTCTATGCAGAAAAAGCAGAGACAAGAGGAAGTATGTGTAAAATGGAAAAGAGAGTTAAAGCTAAAAGCTGAAAAAATAATAATCACAGCTAGAATCCCAAGTATCTGAAGGAATTGTGTTGAAGGAGTTTTGTTAGAAAAATTACAGAATTCCTGGATGGAAAAAAAAATAATTATCTATGAAAGGAACAAGTATGATCACTGTATTTCTATCAGAAGCTCCCAGAGTGGGAGCCAGGACCAGAGGAAAAAGAGGGAGATTAACAGATAAAAATAACAGGGGAGCAAGCAATAATCTGATGGCAGCATCAATTTTGAGATAGAAGAGGCAGATGAATTCAGAGTGGAAGAAAGACAATTAAACGTTAGAGGAGAAAAAGTAGAGGAGAAAATGGCCAAGAGTTATTAGAGATTAAAGAACAGACAGTATAGGAAAGCAAAATGACCCATTTGTGGGCAAGGGTTGATATGTGATTGAGTGCTGTCAAGATTCAGGAGAGTCAGAGAAGGATTAAGGAAAGACTGTAGAAATGACAAATCAAGCATGTAATCCTGTCAAAGGGATGAGGGTAAAGAACATAGTGCAGTGGCGATACATAAGAGCCACTCAGTATGGCAAAGGTACAGTTTGAAGAGTAGTTTCCTTGTGTATATGAGCCCAGGTTATCCTCCACCTACCACTATCATTTTTTCTCTACAATTTTACTGTCACACATATCAAACCTCACAAGCTCATAGGCTCTTGAAGAGGCAGTTACGGTAACGGTGTTGCATCAGCTCCTTGTGTGGCAGAACCAATGTATTATTTGAATGAATGCAGCTATCAGGAAACAGTCACCTGCCATGACAAAACGCGTTTAAAAATCTGTAGCTGCAACATTGCAATTAAAACTGTTGTCTGTTAAGAAAATTGGTTTAGATGACTTTTCCATTTTAAACACGGACAGACAACACAAGTGTAGGCTCTCCTAAAGTCCTAAGCTCACAATAACACAAAAAATTAAACTCAGTCCTTGTACAAACTGTTATGACAAAGGAGACGGGGAAAGCAATAAAATAAAAAACCAAGAAAGGCCTCAGCTACTCATTTGGAACAGATTCTAATTTCCACAACAGATTAAAATTTAGGCCAACCAAAACTAATAATTTGGTTGATAATATCTAACACAATCATAGTTTAAAAGACAAAATCCAACTGATGTTCTCATTCACACACAGTAATCTCAGTGCTTTCAGCATAATTACTCAGGGCATAAGAGATATTAGAACCTGGTTGAGTTTCATGGAAAACAGAAGAAAGACAAAATGAAAAGAGCAGTCGTTCATTTACACTTGCAAATAACCCCACCACCAGCTGTCAACAGGTAATATCCTCAGCTTTACGTTCCAGAATAACTGATGACTGACTGATATTCTCCATGTATACAGTGGTATTAAAACAAAATGGAAAAAAAAAAAAGTTACCTTGCTAGCTGAAGAGATGACTCATACTCCTCCGTCTCCCACACTCGGTTTTCCAAACATGCACAGTGCAGCTCCCTGATCTGTTACACAGAAGGTGAAGAAAGGATAAAGTGTTTTACAAAGTAATGCAGAACTCTTACAAGCTTTTCAAAGTTACATGTAATTCCTTTGGAGCTTGTTTTCCACAGATGCAGGATGATTGCAAAAGAAAATACAGCATTTAGTATCTTACAGAACTAAACTAGTGTTGCTGGAGTCTACATGTTGCTCTGCACCCACTTTCAAACAACTAACATTCAGATGAAGATAACTGCAGAGCACAGAGAGTAACTCCAGCCAAATGCCCCAGCTAGAACATCTTTTCATTCTCAAATATTGGGACAGTTCATGCTGCTTCTGTAGTTAGCGACAAATTCTAATAACATTGTGGAATAACGCTGAGAACTGACAGACAAAAGCACATGCACAGAATATATTGCTTTTCTAGTGGAAGGAGAAATTGCTTAGTATGAGAAGGTGGATTTAATGACATTAGAGCAACATGGCTACTACAAACAATTATCACTGTTCCCTTACTATAATTTTATTCTGTACAGACAGTTGTTAAAACTCAGCCTCTTCATCTGAATTTGCCTAGCAAGCTAACAGGTAGTAGAAGAGTATACATTGTCTGCAATACATATAGATAATCCCAGACATGGGAAAGTCAATGTGCGGAATCTTTTGCTGATCTGTTCATCAGCCCCTTCCTGGAAACTCCTTCCTGTTGACTGACAAAGTATCATCCACGACACTGAAGAAACCACATACTGTTGCCCTCTGCCCATAGCAAGAAAGCATCTTTCTCCATTTTAAGAAGCAGGGGGCAAAGCAGCAGAATAGTAAACAAAGAGAAAAAACCCTCATGTTTCACTGAAATGGAATAACTGTACATCACCTGCTTGCCCAAAGGATATTTTGGAAGTGAAGATGTGAAAACATGAAGACATCTCAGAACTGAAACATAATTTTCATGGTAAACATGCAAGTCCTCCAGCAACTTCTGTGTTATTTCCTACAGTGACAGAATAATTGTTTTGTAAGTCATTCTGACATCCATTTATTTAAAACTCTCATAAAGTACTTAAAATTACTCTGAAGTTTTGACATTGTGGTGTGCTATGTTAAATCACCAGTGTTAAATTAAGACTACTATGCAAAAAACCTGTATTTCAACAGTTCACTGCAATCACATTGCACATCATTAACTTCTGCTTTCTTCCTTCATTTCACTGGAGATTTGTTATTGATTAACATTATTATTTTACCGTTTTAAACTATACTTTGCCTTTAGATTTGGTATGTCATCTCACAAAACCAAGACTACCCACTGAACCTTTAATAGGCAATGAGAAATTATATAGCTCCTTTTACTCAAATCCTTATTATTTGCATTTTTATTTTACAAATGCATTTAAAAATTTATTTCTTATACTGTGGGTGGCTACTGTTTCTATTCGTTAGGTACACATAAAAAGACTAGTTCACAGAAAAGGAAGAAATATGCAGTTATTGCTCCTACGCGCTTTACCTTCTGTTTACTCATAGATGGAGAGCTGATAAAAAAATAATCATGTATTAGGAAAAAAATTAACTGCTGCTACTGAATTTACTGGATGGCATCTCATTATCACTAGCTTCCCATGGAAGCATATGTAACAGTTCTGGAAAACGGCACTCAAAATTTCTGGTAGCTGTCTTAAAGCACTTTGGGCTGACTACATTTAAGTTTGTGAATCACATCTTCTCTCAACTGTTTTTAGTCAAAATAAAGAGGAAAAAAACCCACAGGATCTTCTACGTATCTTATTGCCACTTTGCTCAACTCTGAGCAAACTATTCCAAATGGAAAGAGAAAAATAAAACAAGCCACTGAAGTTCTCTGAAGTTAAACTGAAACAAAGGGTATCAAAGATTTTTAAAAAAGGAAAACCTTAACTGCAGGCAATATAAGGAAGTACTGACATGGAAATATTAAGTATCATAATGCAAAGACTGAAAGTAACAAAGACAGTGCTGCAGAGAGCTATCTGATGTTAAAAAAGTTCAAGATGATTAAAAACATTAAACACATTTCTCCCCATAGACTTTTTAATCTATTAAAATGGAAGGGTCACTGATACAACAATTGTTTAAATTACTTCCAAGACCTTAGGGTGGACACTCACAAGTTTGTATCTATATTCTAATCAGGATCGTTAAAAAAAAAATAATTGTCCCCACCACAAAAACAGCTGAGAGAAGAAAACAAGTTCTCTTTAATGCTGCTACTACATCAATCTTATTCCTCTAAACCCGAAGCATTATACCATCTGTATTTCCCTCATTTTGTTTCCCAGCTGAAAGACTGATGTAGTTAATATACATAAACAACAATACAGTAGGACTATGTATTTTACCAAATAACAGAGTTAAAGGGCATATTCAGTTTCAGAAGAGTTTGAAAACATTATTAGGAAGATTATGCAACATTATTTCCATAAATATAGATAGCCACATTTACATAATTTCAAATCAAATTTGCCATGAAAGCTTGCAGACAGAGTTGTAAGTAATTAGGATGTAAAATTGGTTTGAGAACTGATTATTCAAAATAGGTGGAACTCTTCCCATGGTTATTAAAACCCGTGGTAACAACACAGAATATAAATTGCAGCTCACAAAGGGTATTGCAGGTTTATGTACTAAACTTCAACAGCAAGTTTACCTGGTCTTGAACATGAACAGTAAATTTATATGAAGTAGTATGACAGTGACTTTGAAAGTGTTTCCAAACTTAAGAATGATATTGTAGATTAGTACCACATATGGAATAAACAGCACCTCATTAATGCAGTAGTAGGGCCTTTTCTCCCCAAATAAACTACACTGCCAGCTTGGTAAAGCAATAATAGTCCTACTCCTACTGCAGAGATTAGAACAAGCATCTTCAATTAAAATTTGTCAGAAGCACCACAGGCACATAAGCACAAGAATTCCACCTTCTTTCCCAAACGTATAGGATGAGGCTTGTGAAATAAGGGGCACATTATTAAACATATAAACTTTAAGATGAGTATTCAACTGTCAAAACAGCAGCCCATTACATGGTCTTTAAACTTTAAACAAAGAAGTAAGAGTCTCTGCTGCTCATTCCCACTCCTTCCCTCCTCCTGTTGTTTCAATAGAAGCATTTATGCACCTTGAGGGTGAAATGCATTGGGGAAATCATTCTGCAGAAACAACCCAGCAAAAAAATTCCCACATCCTGTCTTTTTTTTTGGTCCAGGTTACTTTAATTGGATTGATACATTCATTGTACAGCCACACAAGCAGTTGTGCTGGCACATCTGCTGAGCTGTGAATAAACAGCAAGGCAACAGCAGCAGATTAAGCTATGTTTGCCACTGAACACTATGGATCATAAAATCACATACAAATCATGTCTCACCTTGACTAGTGTTAACTGCACTTCACTTGCAAACTTGCCTGCTACCAAACTCTCTTCCAGCCATTACCATTGTTCTTCACACTTGAAAAGTCCTTACAGACCAGGAAGATCAACTAGGATAAATTAATTGCTTTATCTCTAGTAGTGCCCTTTGTCTGACAGGTTAGCTGTACTTGAGATGATGAGTTAGGAGAAAACCTCTACCCAGAAGTAGAAGCAAGGCTTCTACTGGGAGTGGTTCAGCTGCTGAAAATAACCAACAGTTATTTGTTGGTGAATTCCTGAAGGGCTCACAATAGTAGTAGCCTGACTTTAATCACTTGACAAACCTTCAGATACACATGTAACATAAATACTGCCCTACTGAGTCCAATCAGAAATTACACAGAGGGTATGGAGGTTTAAGAGCTTATGAAATAACCTCCAAGATTACTTACACATTCTTCAAACACTTCACGAACTTTCCAAGAAAGTCAGTCTGAGTAAGCATTAAAAGACCAGGTCATAAATAAACCTTGTAACCTTCTTTTAAAGCAGTTATATTTCTAGACATGGCTAAAAGTTGATGCAAGAAAAATTGCGCAGCTTTGCATAAAGGTGTATCTGGCAACCCTACAGATTTGGAATTTTGACCTGCTGATCCTAATTCTCCGTTACTGGACATGAAGCACAGTATGTACTGCATGAAAGATGTCATACAGAACAATACATCTTAGTCTTGTATTTTATAATGCTCCACAAACTAATATATTGGGAAAGTTATTTTTGCTTTCCAAAGACATTCTTAAAATTTTACCTTTAAGAAGTTGTCTGACGTTAGCAGTGCAATCTGTCTCTCTGAAGCTTGACTTTCCACATATCTGGTGGCAACAAAAAAGAAGAACATAAAACTTTTATAATATAAAGTATGATTAAAGATTATAGGGTTAAAAAATTCAAGTTTAAGCTGCTATAAGGATTTTTTTTGAAAGATTCAAACAGGGACAGCCAAATCCAGCAAGTTGAAAGGCCACTCCAAAACCCCAGAGATTGTGCTCCAAGTCAGCTTAACAAGTTTAAAAGTGATTTATGGTTATCTGTCATAATAGTTTGTTTCTGTATTAAGAACAAGAGAAAATAAAAGTGCAAGTGATTACACACCATGGAAGCTGTACTCCCTCTCCTTTTGATCGATTTAATGTACACAGCAGTGATCTATAGTTTTCACAGAGCTACATAAACAGATTCCTTTTATCTTTTTTAAAGCTGACTAAATACAAGACTGCCCAAAAATTTATTTCCCCTTTTACCTTCTAAAAGAGGGCAGTCTTCGAATGTTCTCACACTGGTCATGTGATAAAGAATTTACTCTCTTCTTAGCATCTACCAGCTGGCAACACAGTACACTAAGAGGCTGGGAATAGAAATGCTCCACAATACAGAGCTGAAAAACAAAGCAAGAACCAGTGATGTTAATAAAATCCATCCTCCCTGCTCTATCTACCTTTTAATGCTTTCTTATTACTACAGTGCATGTACAACAATGGCAATAATGGTATTCCTTTTAAAAAATAAATCATTACAGCTCATAAATATTCCGTAAGTCTCTACAGGATGCTGATTATTCAGTTTTAAACACAGTCACATAATTACCTTTTTTTCTGTATGCACTATTCATTTTCAGTACTTCCTCTTTCCCACCTTTTACATAACGGTAACTATAGCTTGTCAAATATTTTTTATTCACTTATGTGGATTACTGGATTCTTTAGATTACACATTCAGATCCAATGCTCACAAATAACAAAGAGTGTGTTTAAAGATATGAAAAGCAACTACTGTACACAAGTACACTTACCAAATGTCCTAATTTCAATTTCTGTTTCATGCACACAAAAATACACTGCTAAATTTTTACTATGCATATATGCAAACAAGCTTTATCACTGACTTCAGCTACACTAAATGTTTGTAGCATCAGAGCCTTGCAGAATAGTAGCATATACTTATCACGTCTATTCTTAAAAACAAAACAAAAACCTGATCAAACAGACTACCTCACTAAAAACTTTCAAAACATAAAAACTGTCAAAGAGGAAAGACACTCCCTGTCAGAAGAGTTAATATCACTCCTAGACATAATGAGATGATGGTGTTCCCTTATCTATCACTTAGGAAATCTGATCTGAAATTGCTTTATCCTTGAATACTTTTAATGCACAAGGACACAGCCATATGCTCTCAGGGATAAGACTTGTATTTTTTTATCAGGTCAACGGGGAATTATTAAATCCTGATGACTCTTTCAAATAAGGAGTTGAAACTTATGAAAGTATACATAGGTCCATCTGCAGGCAGAGGTACTGCTGCCAGGACATTTCTCTTGGACGCATGTAATCATGAATCTTAGATATCAAAGAATCCGAGACACTCTAAATGCATGACACTAAAAGGGCATGTTTTACTAACAGGTTCGTGCATGGAACCAGGCAAGAAATAACTTCACAATCCTGCATTAAACCAGATTACAGGGACTACAAATTCTTTGGACAACTCTTGTCCACAATCCACAAAAGCTACAAGGAGACTCAGACGCAGAAATACATCTAGATATGAAGATCTAGATAAGCCAATAAAAATATAGTTAGCATGCTCCATATAGAATATTTTTGGAAATCTTGAAGTCTTCCACTTTGTCTCCTGAGAGGGTAAACGTAACTCCTGCGTTGCCACACAGCTGCTTGGAGCACAAGCACCACCTACTCTGAGGCACAAAGTGACACTACAGATCCTATTTCCCTGAACAGGTAAGAAATGCGCATCCAGAAACTGTGCCGGGGAAGAGACACTGCTGCAGCCTACTCACAGCATGACAAACCAGAGTACAAGGACCTGGTACAGAGGGTCAGAGCTGGAGAGTTCTGCCAGGGGTGTTAAAAGCTACATGTTAATCTATAGCAAAATAGAGGTCTTCCAACCCACTAAGGCAGGTCACTCTTTTAAACGTAACCTTTAAATACAGTTTTTTATGGCAGAGTAAGCTTTTACATGCGTCTTCATATCTGTCCTACAAGTTTTCCCTTAAAACCGTAACAGTTCAGGTTTTAACTTCAAAACATCCACCTGTTCACAGATCCAAACTGTTCCCAAAAGACATTTTTCCATCCAATTCAGTGACAACAAGATTAGGACCTAAGAAATCTTTCAGTGCCTAGTAATTACCCTTCTTTTTCATACCCATAATTTCAGTTCTTGTTACCATTGCCTACCTGAAACCCTTTGATAAAATTCTGGACAGAAAAATCGTGGTACAAGAATATGTTGATGAGAACCTGCAGAACCTTCTCACCCAGTTTAAAGGGACACTGGGCTGTCAGAAGCAGCTAAGGGAGACAAAAGGGAAAAGTAGTCATAGAAGAAATTCTTTCCTAAATTCAACTCAGCAAAATTTCTGTATACAATTTGATACAACTCTCAGCATGCGTTAGCATTAAACTAAATGATATACTAAATACACTGCCAACTTCTAAAACCAGTATTCTTACTAAAATATACATGCAAAGATTGATTTTCAGTTTAGTATCTCACCACATTTTCTTAAGTACCTTTTACTAATATGCAATGTTTGAAGCTAGTTTTGCTTCCCATGATTTTTGTGTTTATTCTTAAAGTTACAAACAGAATGGAGACTGCTGTAACAGCCAGGGATACCACTACTTTCAGCATGTGTAACAGCGATTTTGGAAATCCTGCACAAAGTGGTGTACCAAGAATTGCACAGGCACAGGTCTATATGGCCTGACCATTTGGATAACTGCTAATTTTTGACAGGTGGCAAAATTCAGGCTGAACTGTATTTTTCTATGTTTAAAGCTATCTTTTCTGGAACAAAGTAAAACTCAAATCAAAGCACTACCTTAATGAAGAGGTAGGAACGTCAAAGTGTAAGTGCCCAAGTATGTTTGCACAGATGCCAATGCAAATGAAAGATGAAAGCAGGTACGTGAGCGTGTCTCAATGTGAGAAGGAAGCTCTTAGGATTAAGCTACTCCGCAGCTATGCGTAGCAATATCCAAACTCCACAGCAATCAGGAACAGATTCCATTTCAAAAGTTTCAGACAAACCTACTTTTAAAGTCCCCACATGCACACTGTGCTTGAATACACACACACTCCTATATAGAAAGGGAATTACCTTGTCAATTATAGTAGACAGGTGCTCCTTACAGGAGAGGGACTGGAAAAGCTCTATGCACAGCAGAGAGGAAACAGAGTGAGGAAGTAAGCTGTGGATAATCATTGGAGATGTAGCAATTCCAAAAATCAGCGCTAGAGGTAATTCACGGATATGATGACTAGATCATGGGGGAAGGGAGAAAAAACCGTAATAGTTACTTATAGAAAATCATGAAACAAATGCATTATGTTCCTACTACGGCACTGAGCTTAGAAGCTGAAAGGCGTAAATTAAAAGATTTGTTGCCAGTAAACCAGAAGAGTTTTGATGTGAAGTAAAATGAAAAAGAAAGGAAGCTATTTAAAGCCATAAAGTAGAAAAGCAAATTAATATTTATTTTAGGATTCAATTTTCAGGAAGCGGCACCAAAAGCATCTTTTCAGTTACAGTATTATACTGGTCCTATCTTCCCAAAAAGTTACATTCAGAGAATTGAATCTTGTAATATGAATTATTTTTTTCAATGAAATACAGAAAAAATAAGAAGGGACATTAAACAGCTAACAGTCTCAAGAAAATTTACAAATCTTACACCACTTAATAAAACTAAAATAAATATGAAACCCCTCTAATGTTGGAATTTTTTTTTTTTAAAGTATAATGGAAACATAGAACTTCTCCAGGTTCAATCTTTCTTTTCAGATAATTTTTTACTTTATACTTTGAGAACTCATAACCAGGACTGCATGCTGTATTCCTTGTGAACAACATACAAATTATCCAAAATAGTGTTTTCAATATTATTTCATCATTATTTCCCAGTTTTTATTAGTTTCAAGGAGATACAAATTCTGCTATATTAAATATCTTCTAGGTTAAAATTGACAATTTATTCCTTTCCTCTGTTTTCACCACAGCAACTTTTTGACCTTGGTGTTTTAATTGTTATCCCACAATGATTTAATTTCTCTAACTCCTCAAAAGTCCTTTGCTAGAGACTTAAACATAAAGCCAATAAACTTCATATATTACTGTCAACTGTTGATAACCTGAAAGAATATCAGAGAGAAAGTGAACCTTGTGATAAACAAAATCAGAAGAATCTCTCACTTACACCCACTTCACCCTTATTACTAAACATGCTTAAGAACGAAATGGAGAGAACAAACCCCATCTCTACAATAATCACAAAGATATTTTACAAAGTATTATGCAACTCTGACGAGCTTCCATTTTACCCATCTTCTACTTTACTTTAATCAAGACTATCTTTAGTTATAAGATCATTTGAATCCTCTAAACCTTTTTTCTGAAGCCTATTAAAAAAGCGTATTTGCAAATAGCGGACTGACAGACTTGAACTGCACTTCACCTACATTCCATATAATCATAAGTAGGTATTTATGCTTCCTAAAAAAAGCAAAATAAACCACAACACTTAAACAATCAAAACCTCATTCTCTCCTGCCTTACACCCTAATTATTTCCAGATAACTGTACATTTCTGATTTTACTTCTTGAAATGTTCCCTAGAGAACCCGTCTGCCAGATCTGAAGCAGAAAAATATTTTTATTGTGGGTGTCTCAGCAAGTGAAATTGCTTAGCCTTGTTTAGAGGGAACATCAGGTGCACATGCTGCAACTAAATTAATTGTCCGACTGTGGCCCAAATTTTGCTGCAGCTGTAGTTTCAACCTGGGGACTAAGCTTAAGATGCTCTTTTTGGAGAACAGCATGTGGTTTTGATTAGAATGCATGAGATGATATCAAGGAAGACAGGTTAAGGAAGGACAGGAGCACAGGAGAACCTGAAGCAGTCAGCTGATAATTACAGATCTGGCCAAGACTGAGAAATTTTCTGGCTAAGTTTTATATACTCCTATTAGCAAGCTAGTGACCTTTAAGCAGCATTACATCAGTAATCATACAAAAAATATACTCTGAAGGCAATTTTAAAAGTCTACAGAAGAAAGATCTAGGCATCTTAAAAAATCAGTTTCACAATCACAAATTCTGTAACAACTAGTCACCAGTAAATCCTCTTATGTAAAGAATTAAATCAGCCACCCAATAGCTCAACCCAGCCCTTAGGCACTCTGGTTCAGAGTCCCAAGTTAGCTTTAGGATAATTTATCCCCAAAACCTAGCAAATAGGTTTTGTTCAATCACTTCTGCAAAGAAGCAGCATCAGTATTTCATTCCAACTCTCCCCTGGTCTCATTGTTTCACTTCAAAACAGCAGCAAATAGAAAATGGGTAAAGAAGTGGAAGACCTAAACTTCAGGTCACATTACCTGCTGATGACTATGAAGTCTTGAAGTACTTTTGTGGTGAAACTTTCCATGTCTTTGAATATAACTACAACTGGAGGAGATTGCCAGTGTCTAGAAGAGGAAGTTCTTTTTTTTCTCGGAGTTTCAGAATCTGTTTTCTTTAAAGCCATTCATTAACAAACAGAAGACAGTAAAGCAAAACGACTGAATCACACCTACGATATTATAATGCTCTGAAGTGACATCACTGACTTTTTGCTACAGTTGTATTTATTATTAACACCTATAATTGCAATTTCTCTTCCTTCTGTTTGGCACAGCATGAAGTACAAAGAATAAACACATTTTAAAAACCCGTATTCCAACAAAGACATGAATAGCTCTGTGGGACAGAACTAGTGAAATCATTGGGATTGAGGGAGATTTGAGTTGTGTACACGGACATTGCCCATTTCTTGTATTTTTACCCAGTAATAAAAAGAGCATGTACTCATTTAACTTTGGTTTAACACACTGCTCTGACAAAGTCATCAGAAAATCAGTTCTTCATGAGACAAACAAAACTTAAAGCTTCATTAGCTTTAGTAAATACAAAGATACAAAAACATTTTGAAAGTTATCTTCTCACTGCTTGTCAATTTAGCGTGGGCTGCAGATGACATAATGACGCATTAGCACTAATACAGTGCCTTTCCCCTGGATCACTGTTCTTTCTTAAAGTTTCATTTTAATAAACAAAACATCTCAGTACTCCTGGGAGAAAAGCTTCTGGCATGGAGTTGATGCTGCAATTTAAGCTTCTAGTTGCAAATAAAACATAGGATAAAATAGTACTTTTTGCTTGTTTTTCAGAATTCTGATATTCATACCTCATCAGAAACTAACTCCACTTTTGTGATCTATGCTAGAGATTTATATTCAAATCACCTCAATCTCAGTTATTTCTTAGTATTAAATTAAAAGCTAACCTTTGGCATTTTTTCACTATGGCACAGAAATCTATTTAATTTTTTTAAAAAAAGCATCTAAAACCCAGGCATTTTTATAAACTGGTGATACAACAAAATATATAAAAAAAAAATCATACCTTCGTTACACTCTCATACCAGTTGATAAGAGAAGTCATTGAACAACGTATTCTATTCTGGGAAACCTGCACATGGCTGTCATCTTCGAATGAGTCCTCATCTATATCTATACAGCAGTTCATAAGCTGCCCCATCAGCTTCTGCATCAGATTTTTTATACCTTCACAAAACATTTTTAGACACACAGTAAAGACATTTGGTTATTCGGTAACACTTTCTCCAACTCATACTCTAAAATATTACCCCAAGTTACCTCTTATTATTTGTCACTTTTCTAATTATTCTCCTCTCTCCAGAATGCATCTCTCATGCTCCAGAAAGCTTGAAAGTATTCATGATATGCATGTTGTTAATGCAATAAAAATTAAGCTATTAATTTGCCTAGATAGCAACAATTCAGGTTAAGATATTGGCCCTGCATCTTTCCTGAACTCAGCCACATGCGATTAGAGTGACCTAAAAATAAGTAAGGCAGCCAATCCGTAGATCTGGGGATGCTGCCCTAAGTGATTTGAATCTTTTTATTTAAAAAATAAAAAAGGAGCAAGGATAGTGGGACAAAATTTTATTTGACCCATTCCCACACTGTAATAATGTGACTGTAAGCATACATAACCAATTAAACAAGAGGAGAGCCGACTTACAATATCAACACACAATACACGAAGCAGCATGCTCTTGGCATTTATGCTACAACTAAGTAGTATTTCAATCTTCATTGTTTTCAACAGAACTGCATACCTCTTAAAATACAGTAGGCATGATTGCTATGTTAACATGGAATTGAGCAAATCTTTAGAGAGTCTTCAAGATCCCTCCATCCCATTATTCTTACATTTGGGGGCAAAAGCTAGAATTTCGAGTTAATTGATAGCTTATTTAGAAGCAGCAGCAAAACTATTGCAGTATTCACCTGGGCAATCTTTGGCTTCCAGCAAGGCTATATAAGGAGTGATGTTATCCTGAAGGGCTTCCGAAAGAGTTTTAAAAGTCAGGTCATGATCTGTAACATTTACACCTAGAAAAAACCCAAAATTTTAAGGGCATTTTTCTGTGATTTGTGACCACAATGATTGAATAATAAACTGAACAGCAGACAAAAGCTAGAAGACCGGAAGATCTCTCAAATATTCAAGGAAGGAATGAAAAGCATCACACCATCTGTGAGGAAAGATGAAAAACTAGCACCAAGATTAGACATACATGTTAATACTAGCTGATGAAAAGGAGGAGGGAATCACTGCAAAGACCCTTCATATAGTTTGGGTTTTTTTAAAAAAAGAAAGATTTCTCAAGGGCGCAAACCTGCAAGGAATAGGATTGGTTTTCTAACTTCCCTGCTACTCATACCCTCAGAAGTCATCCACAGTCATCTAAGGCCTGCAGACAAGATGATGAAATTCACCTCCTCTAGAAGAGGAGCAGTGCATACACCTGAGACCTGGATCCTCACATGGCTTATGTAAGGAGGAAAATTACTATGAGTCAGTATGAACTACAGTCTGAATTTACTATGAACTGCTCACTATTTGCTGCCTTTGCTAACATCCTCAGTAAAACAACAAAAAGAACCAGGCCCTCCAGAAGGCAGTTCACAGCTTCTCCCACAGAAATAATCAGAGCAGGAGCTTCTCACTTTCTGCTACCTACAAAACAGACTACCTTCCAGGCTTTATTAGTGCTCACATGGTAAATTTGAAGTGCAGGTCTGATTTTAGGTTCCCCAAAATGGTCCAATGAAAAAGCAATCAGGTTGCCTTGAAGCAGGTTTAGGATTACAGTTACAACCCTTTCAAAGAAAAGAGGGGGAAAAAAGAAAAAAACAGAACAAAACAAAACAAAGAGACTTCAGAACTTCACTAACTTCAGTAATATGATCTTCAACTATTTTCTTCACTCTACTTCTTTTCCAAGATAATGACACTGCTTTCCTACATGTAAAGATGCACTCCAAGAACATATATCAGAAATATAGAAGCTGTGTAATTATGTCCATAGTTAGTCACAGAAACCACCAAACATGTTGGTGGCAGAAGCAGGGACAATCAAAGGATCTCCAGTGCCTTAGGGGAAAAAAAAAAAAAAATCACTACCAGCTGTCTAAGACAGACCTTTAAGGAAGGCATTAACTTACTGGACTATTATGCATACAAAGGGAGAGAAGGTCTTACCCTGCTTCATTCTCCCAGCCCAGTCTCTCCTGTTAACATTTCTGAAACTGATACTACTCACAGTAATGGCTGGAAGTCAGCAATGTATTTTTCTTTGATCTCTGTGTCAGTTTTAAGCAGATGTACATAACAAAATATATCTTTTAAAAGTTACCTAAGACAAGAGCTGCAGTAGGGATTTCTCTGGACTTCATCCAACAAGTCCATTCAGTTGTCTTCTCTTGGAACTCAGAATGAGACCGTCTCAAAAAACTTACTAGATTATCAAGTAACTGCTTATTCAAGTCTTCCCGTATTTGCTGCAAACAGAGAGATTTTATTTATAAAAATGTGGAAACACCAGAGTCTTTTCTGTTTCCTACCCCTTTCCTGCATAGTTTTTAATCCTTGAAACTCCAAGGTAAAATTTTAAGTAACACTAAGTTTTCCTGTGAACTATAAACATGCTAATTTATTCACTGTGGCAAACAGACATTTCCCATCTTGGAACTTCTGCTCAAATGCCTCAACAATAACTTGGAAAGTAAATGAGCTTAACTATGTTGTCACACCACAGGCTTTAAAGGAGAAAAAACCCCATACTGACAAAGTATAAATGACATAAGAGGAATAAAACAATATAATTAGTTTCTGGAAGAACGTTCGTGAAAATTCCTTTATTCTCTCTTGGCTTACGAAACACCTGTAAACATTTTTCTGAGTGATCTCAATGAGAGTAAACATTCAGTTCCTCCAAATCCAATTCAGGATGAAAGAAAACAAAAAAAAACCAAAAAAAAAAAAAAAAAGAAAGGGAAAGCATTAAGTATGTTTTACAGGAAAAAATGCTAAACCACATGACTGCCACATGTGCTATACTGTCTTTTGCCCTTCAGAATGACTTTCATACAAGAATATGTACAGTCAGGAATATATAGAAAGGTGAGAGAAAACAGGGGGAGATGAAACCTTTAAAGGCGAATATATAGTGGCAGCATTTTGTATTTTATTACACATGTGCCTTTGAAAAATCTGTCTCTAATCCAAGAAATGCCTTCTGCTAGAACAGATAAAAAACCCTGTACTCTGAAGTTCAGGATATCAATATATACTCTGGAACACAGAGGTTAGAAACAAGATTATACCCCTGCCCCCAATAAAATCATCACCAAGATTTATTAGCAACAAGAAGCAACACACAGAGCAGTGACCTTGATTTTAAACAAAGTGGCAAAGGCCAACTACAGCAGCACTGATGAGGCAGCTGGCAAAGGAGTTAAGATCACATCTCCAGCAGACTGCACATGATGCCTGCTCAAAAACCTGAGCTCCATTTCCACTACACAGAAGAGTTCCTGTTGCTCTCCTGAACAACTGATAAAACTGTACACAAAGTAATCTTACTTTTTTAACCCTCTATGTATTAAAAAATATTCTTCTGACCTTTCTGATGTTGATCGTGCACCTCTGAGTTTTCACCTGATAAATTCTATGTCAACTCAGAAGAAACTGTAACATGGCATTTTAAAAAGAAGAATTTACACCATCAGCTTTATAACAGCATCGTAACAGCTCCTGTATTCCCTACGTCCCATAAAAATCTGAGCTTCTGCTTCAGAATCCATCAGACCTTGAGCTTCTTCTGATTGTTAATGTACATTTTCACTAAGCTGTCCTAACAAGAACCTGAATCCTTATTCTGCATGGTTACAGTATGTATTATTTCTTCCAAAGCGCACTTGTGAAGATGGAATTCAGCCTGCTACAGCACTACACGTTTACTTAACTTTCTTAAAATCTATCAGCATTTTCTTGTCAAAACAACTTTGTTACTGGCACTGTTTTGGTAGTGTTCCCAAAAATACACTAGGCTGCTCTACATTTCAAGTGACCAGCTGTTTTACTTGCATGACACTGCTTATTCTGGAAAAGTTATATGCACTGGAAGTTCAGTCCCTGCAATGACACTAGGTTTGGTCATGATTATCTGTTGTGTGGTCTGAAAACCGTTATCTGCACATTAGAGCTAAAATTACCATATTATAGACCTGTATTTAGGCTTTTTGTTTCTAACCTGGACCCTGGTAGTGCAACTGGAATTCCTCACCTTACAGGAAGGGAATGTGTCTGAAAGCTCTTGATGAGATGGTAAGAACATTTGCAAGGCCACTGCTGACAGCAGGGATCAAAACTGCTTGCAATACTGAAAGAAAAAAGGTCCAAAAATGAAGGACAGTTCCTGAAGTACTTTCGCCAGCTTTTAACGTTGTGAGAAGCCTTAAAGGATGTCATCATTAAATGACAGATGATGCTGCCACAATGGCAGCACATTTTTTGATGGACATACAAAAGCCAAGAAAGAGTACTCCGCAACAAAATACTTGGAGGTCAAATCCTCTTCACTCTTCAACACCTGAAGTAGATACCAGAGAACTGGGAAAACCCCAGCACAAGCACATGGCCTGCCAACAAACTGTCAGGTAGCAGTACCCTGGCAAAAACTTTGGAGAACATCCTGCTAGGATCCCTTGGCACACTACCAGAACCCCTAGAATTAAAGTCCAAACCAGCAAGCCACGCACTCCCCAGGTATTCTGCCATGGATCAGGTTTACTACAACAGGATTTGAAATTATAAGAAATAAAATCCTGACTGGAAAAATCCCTCACCTACCTGAACTGACCTCACAGATGATGATGCTTCAAGCAGGAGTTCAGACTAGAGACTAAGTTCCCTTCCAACATGAATTATCACACGATTTTATATGTAAGAACAATCATCACCTTCAAGTTTGCCAACAGTGTGATGAAAGGATGGTAATTCAAAGCTCAGTGGAAAAAAATATCAGCGATACCCCAGAAGCTGGATAAAAAAAAATATCTATGTATAGAGCAAAAGTAACCGCAGGTAATCTGCCCTTCAGCAAATCAAACTCTAAGGCAAGGTCCATATCAATTTGTCAATGTAGATTGAACTGTCTTCCATCAGGAGAAGAACAGAAGAAAGATTCTGACAAACTCCTAGCAACCTCAAAGAAAACAAGGCTAGGAGATTTAGAACAGGAAAGAACAATGATTTTCCAGATGGCAATGGCTCTATGCTTCTGAGTGGTTAAGGGAGGCTTTCGCTATTATGGGCTCTGCCTGCTGCTCTGGGAGAAATCCTTGCAAAGCACTAGGAAAAAAACCAACACCACTCCTTCAACCTGAAAATCCTACAGCCACTGTCGGCAACACAGAAGTACTGTCTCAAGAGCCTTGGCAACATGGCCAACGAAAGAAGATCCAAGAAAAGGTCTTCCAGAAGTAGCTACAGAATGTCATCTTCCCTATAGTCCACTGCGTAGCTGACAAGGCAGTTTCTGGTGCAGCTGCCAACATTACTGCCAACGCTGGTAGCTAACCCATCAGGCTGCAGCAGTTGGCAGGATGACACCAAATGTACGTCCACAAACTTCTGTGTTCTCTATAACCAGCACCGTGGTATAGTGCACTGCTTTGCACAGTCTGGCTAGTTATGGTTTGAAAAGGGTGTTGACTAGTCAAAGTGAGCTGGATCATGGAATAGTAGGAACATAATTGGAGGAATTTATGAGTTTAGCCCAAGGGTCCAGGTTGTAAGCTACAACCAACTGGCTTCTACCGAACATTCCAAAACAAACTTTGGAAAAAAATTTCTCATAATGTCTAGAGCTCAACAGCAGGCAGAGGAATATAGAATACTTGCCCAGAATTCTTGACACTGAATAGAGGAGGAAATCCCTGCTGTATGTAAGCAATTATTCATGCTATAATGCAAGCCAGCTGGCTATAGGAACACAACAGCATGCCACCTAACACATAACAATTAGGAGGCCACAGTTCAGTATGAAATTAACTCCAGTCCCCACCAGACAACCCCATTGACACTGTCCGTACTAATTCAATAGACCATGCTTGCAGCTGTGTCATTCAGTATTTGACATCCATGCAGTTGTATTCACATAAATTTACAGTGAATCCGGGGCTGCAATGAACTCTGTAACACTGAGGTTAAGAGCAGCCTAAAATCTTCAAGAGGGCAGGCAAGCACATAACAGAATTGAAGGTAGAAAACAGCAGTATGCCAGGAATTAATAAAAAGGACAATTAGTAAGAAGAGAAGCTTAGAAGCAGCAGCTTGAATCATCAAAAACATGTTAAAAAGTTCTGTGGTTAGAAGTAATGTGTAATTGATGGATTTATTGTTACTATTTTATATTCTGGACAGGGATTTCAGTCTGGGACAATATATCTGGCCCTTTTACTGCTTTAACTAATTGCTTTTTAAGCGTGTAAAAAAGATCTCCAGAAACAAAGAAGCCAACAGCATTGTTATAAATCTGAAAAACTGCTTTAGTATGAGGTACAAGACTCACCTCTGTTTCCAATTTGATCTGATCCCATAAAGACTGACAAGTAGCAAACCGCAACTCAGTATCCTCTGAATCATTTTTTCTTTCTCTGAAATCACTAGCTAGAAAGACTGAAAGGCAAAAGGTAAGCACAAATAAGATTATTATAACAAAGCATTTTTTGTTGAGACGAAAATGAAGTACTACTGAAACAAGAACATCTTAATATACATATATATCTGAAGGAAGTGACTTTTCTCTTAACCAATTAATTGACTGCTGGTTTCTGGTACAGTAAATGAGGGAACAAGCAGAATCTATTACTCAAGTATGGAGGCAAAAGGTAAAGAACTGGCTTTCATCTCAAGTCCCAGATAAACTAAAGGCTAAATCAGAGGAAACAGCCTTTATTATTAAAATTAAATTAAATTAAAAAAAAAAATCTTTCCCTTCACAAAGTTTTGTGGGTCTCTTTCACCTATTAAATATTCAACCCTCCTTAACTATTATAGTCAGATACAAACCATCGAGCCTTGCAAGAAGAGAGACATGAAAATACTTTCTGTTCCCCAGGGAAGATGCAGCTAACACCAATTTCCAGAAAATAATAAGGTATACTGGGATGGGACTGTCAGGTTACATGAAATACAGATTTATTTATGTTTTTAAAATACATTTAACTGGCACAACTATGCCGGCAAAACTTTTAAGTACAAACCAGACCTACATTTCTGGCTCATCTCTAAATTGCCTCTCACTTCTATACATGTTCTTTATGAATAAGCAAAGGAGAATCAGATCCTTTTTGGTAAAACAGTGTCTTGGCATATTTTCTGAATACATCTGGATTCCCAGGTGCTGCTCTGCCTCACAGATTCACGGTACAGAAACACCGTACAGAAACTTTCCACCATCTTCCAACTAAGAAGGAAAGACAGAGGTGGAAGTAAAATGGGAAACTGAATGGAAATTAGTATAACTGAGTTAGATTTTTCTCATTGCTTTTCCTCCCACACTCACACAGTCTACATTTCCCTTAAAAAAAAAAAAGGGGGTGTGCGTGTGTGGCAGAAAAAGCACAGGCTTGGAACCATCCTTCTACTCCCAGCATAGGCTTAGCAGGCCTGCTATAGCTTTAAGGCTTCACTAACACCACCGGCAAGAACACAAAGACAAACAAAACAAAGTAACCAGCCTGTTAACCGTTGCTACAAGACAACATTAAACATAACAATTGATTTTTTTTCTACATGTATGTATATAAAAGAAAGTAATTTGCTAGCCATTAATATCCATTTGGTGGCCATTCAATGTAGCATCAGCAGTGGTCTGACTTCCAGAAAAGAAGCAGTTGATGAGCACATTCAATCTCCCAAAGCATTAAAACCACTCAAAACAGCTCTGTAAATGAGGAACCAGAGGCATCCCTCATCCTCCATTTTCATTGTCTCCCTTAAACACCTCATTTGCATCCCTAAGAAAACTCACTTAAAATGCATAACTTACTCTGATTACACAGGTCTTAGGCTTTTAGTTAAAGAAAATCCAGCCACCACATTACTGGTAATATACCAAGTAATAGGCCAATAGTACTCTTTTTATACTACCAAAACTCAAACTATAGGTGCAAATGCACACAGAAGGCCTTTTGTGAAGTGCAACAGTATTATCAACTATCCATCCTGTGAAGTTTCACAACTTCACAGCTGACAGGTTTGGGATTCCAGACTGGACGGATGCACATCAAAGTACTGTTTATTTAGAACACCATTCTAACGAACTGATGTGAGCAGCCCAACTAGCCCACCTCCACCTCTCTTTCAGGGGTAGTTCAGTCAAATTTATTTTTCTGTCTCAAAGCATTTGGTAACTAGAACAACATGTTTAGTTAATTAAAATTAACTAATTAAAAAGTAAATTAGTAAATTTAGGATTTATCCAAGCATTACTAATCTTGCAAAAATGAAAACATAATATCCAGTAAAAGGTAAAATTTCAATGTGGTTTAAGTGCATAGGTCTTGCTTGTTGATTTGTTTAGAAATGGAATGACAGACTGGATTCTATTTCCCTGCCTCTCATTCCCTAAGCTACAGATGTGCCAAGTCTCATAGAAAAAATAATTCGGGATTAATTTTAAAGCAGGTGTTACAGTAAGTAATGAATGAGCCTGTGGTGATTTCCACAAAAATCTGGCCTTACTACTTTCTTCTCCACTTTTGTAATACAAACTGGCCTACCTTTTGACAGCTCTGGTGATGCCAAAAAAGTTTAACCTGGGAATAAGAACAGTAAACTTCCTAACTGAGTCTCAAACAGCAACTATTTAAGCAGCATTATCTGTGGCTCCAATAAGAGTCAGTCCTGTTCAGTCTTCTTCAAATGACAACAGATACGTATACACAGCATATAGACTGGGGAAAATATATACAACAAATACTAGCGGTCAGAAGCCATGGCATCTTTACAAATGGCTTTTTTTTCTTCTTTTCCTCAAGAAACTTAGGCAAACTATCCAGAATATGATGAGACTTATGAATGGGATACAATTTCTGACACCCATAGCTTAAAAATGGCTCATTCAGAGTCTTCAGGGAAATGGTTTTGTCAGTCAGTACACAATTTACAGTAGCATGGAAAGGAGTACTCTCATAGAAAAACTGTTCAAAGACAAAACTTGTTTGCTGGAGATGAAAAAAGTAAAACATTTACACTAGCCAACCATTTTCTGGGTCCCTCTGAAGAAGTGAGTTTTCAGCAATATCAGCATCAAGGAAGAACAGAAATCCTCAGCAGCTATGACAAAACTCAATCAGATGTGGTAAACCTTCCAGGATTAACCCTTCTCAAGCACAGAAACATGTATCAAAATGCACTAACCTGTTTTCTGATGCACCCTTCTCTTCTTGGGACTTGGTTTAAAAACAAAGCAGCCCTAGACAACAGCAAAAAAAACCCAAAACTTTAATATGAGCATCAATCTGGCTGGCCCCTGAGGCCACTTTATTCTCCTTTTATTTCAGTGCTCCATTAAACCGACAATTTGAACTGAATTACCAGCACCTCAAGGATATCAATTTGCATGCTGTCCCTTTATATTCCCATTTCAAGCTGGAAAATAGTGGAAACATTATCCCAGCATATTTGGGAGGAACTTTCTCATCTTTCCATTATGTTCAAGTCAATCATCAATTAGAACAGCAGCAGATTCTTTAAACTTCTCATAACCTCCAACATGTTTAGAATTAAGAGGAAATGATTCCCTGAGGACATATCAATAGAGTTTCTTCAGTGGAGTTTCAGTTAAAAAAAAAAAACCACAAAAAAAAAAGCACAAGAGGCTGGGATGCATAGAAAAGGTAATCCAGAATAATGCAATGCATATTAAGCCACTTACAAAAGTCAATGAGATGCCCTAGCTACAAAGGACAAGTTCATCCCAACTCGAAAAAGCAAAAATGGTTAGAAGCAGAACGACAAATAGCGTTGAAAAGGTTCAGATAAAGCAAAACCCTGGAAGTCCTGCACATAGAAGTCATCTCCCAGTTAGATCCATTTCATCACACAAAGGAGGAGGAAATAAAGCACAAGCATTAAGCTTTGAACTCTGGAAGATTTTTTTCATTTTTCTCTAGGAAATCTGAAATTTCTTCCCACATTCACTCAAATACAAACTCATCTCTTTAAAAGAGTTATCATGATTTCCTATATACCAGAAATCATATGCATTCCCCAACTCTAACTGTGAGGCTCTTGTGCTATAGCAAGGGCAAAGGAAACACACAAGTGTTCAAGACAGACTGATTCAATCCTTTATTTCTCCATGGAGATGCTCTTACAAGCAAATATTACTGATCTCAACCTGGGACAGTTCAGCCACTAGCATAAGAATGATCTAGTGAAAATAAAACTCCAGAGGTATGTTCAATTTTGATCACAGCCACTAGTCCGCTGGGTGACTGTGGACATGTTATTTCCTTTCTTATACAAACAAGAAATCTCAGCAAAATACTGGTAACAATACTGGTCTCCTCTAAAAACCAGCCTTGTGAATTGGAGATGTCTTCAGATACTTTCCATTCTACCATGTAAATTAACAACCATCTAAAGCTGGCTCAACAAAACTTGTGGTTATTCTACAGATCCTAAACACTCTGGAACAATTCCACTACAAAAAGCTATGCTACAGTCTTATTTATCCTACATTACACACAACGTGTCAGAACAGTAATTCATGACAGCACAATTGGAATTGGCCAAAGTAACTATAAACCATATATATAAAAGGAGAAACAACATATGCTTAATCAAATGAAACACAAATACTATTTAATGCTTTACAAGCATTGGACTTCCCTACATCACTGAATAAAGCAGAGACCAGAATATAAAATGGCAAAGTACTAGTAGTACATGTAAGACACAGGAGGCAAGGTGGGGGGGACATGTTTCACCACCTACTTAAAGGCCACTGCCATTTTTGAAAGGGAAATCCACCTGTTCTGGGTTAAGTTTTAACTTTGTTTGGAACTATTTCCTTTTATACCTGAAAGTAATAACCTGCACAGCGACTTCCATACCAAAGGATCCAGCTGCACATCACAATTCAGCGAAAAACAATATGAAGGACAGGAGCCTTCCCATGATAAAACGCACCCCTTCCGGCTGTGAACCACTGGTATTGTTCACTACATGATCAAGCAAAAGAGGAAGTTAAACGTTCTGATACCACAACTTAAGTCTTGGTACATATACCTCATACTCTGATGAATGCACTGCCCCTACTGCCAACCCGGACTACAGGACAGATAAAAGCTTTCAGCTCAAAAATATCACGGCCATAATGGATATTCAACACTACGCGTGAGTGACAGCACTTTCACTTTCATTTCTGCATTAAACTACTCTGGGGGAAGACACACTAAGTGTTTCAACGTGGCAGCAAGCGATGCCAAGAGACTTAACTGGAAGTGACAAAACCTCCAGCTGCAGCACCACTGCTCAGTTCTAGGGGAGGTTTACTTTAAGTACAAGCGCTTTTCGTGTGCTAACAGGACAGAGGAGCAAGGCAGGAGGGCTGACTGTTTGCTGGGAAAAGAAGAAGTGCCTTGGGTAAAACGGGACGCCGGGGGGTCAGGGCACGGACGAAGAGCCGCCAACACTGGACACAGCAAGGCAAGGGACAGACAGCAGGGCAACGCGGGGCAGCGCAGGAGGGAGCTGGGCACAGGGGATGTGGGAAACGGCAGCGGCTGAGGAGAGGGGGAGGAGCAGGAGGAGACCGGGCAGCTCTGCGGGCCGGCTCCCTCGGCGCCCGCACAACCGCGCTGCTCTCCTCATGGCGCCCGGCAGGCTCCGCTCCGGGGGGGTCGCTCGGGTCGACAGAAGCCCCCAT